>VMDO01004992.1:0-117283 GCA_007922755.1 Pedetes capensis | reverse complement strand
CCAATAGTGTTATAGCTGGGTCATATGGTAGTTCTATTTTTAGTTTTTTGAGGTACCTCCATACTGATTTCCATAGTGGTTGCACCATTTTACAGCTCCACCAGCAATGTAAAAGTGTTCCCTTTTCCCCGCAGCCTCGCCAGCATTTGTTGTTGTTTGTTTTATTGATCTTGGCCATTCTTACTGGTGTAAGGTGAAAGGAAATCTTCATATATTTTGAACATTAATTCTGTCAGTTATATAGTCATACAAATTTATTCTGCGTGCTGCCTTTTCACTTTCTTACTGATACTTTTGATGAATGAAATGTTTTATTATTATCTAATTTATCATATTTTTCTTTATGTTTGTCATTATTTGTATACTGAATAAAAAATCAAGAAAGCTTTGTTCACCTCAAGGTCATAAAGATATTTGCCAATGATTTCTTAAAAGCCTTATTGTTTTACCTTTCACTTTTAGATCTGTCATCTCTCTGGGATTTATGTGTGTATAGAATGCTGTACAGGCACATTTTCACTGCAGTGAAATCTCATCTTTGATGTGATTCAGATGATGATATCTATATGAGTCTATTTCTGGGCTATTTACTCTGTTCTATTGGTCAATTAATGCCTACAGCCATTGTCCAGTAGCATAAAATCCTGTCAGATCCTGGAAGCTAAGCAGGGTTGGGCCTGGTTAGTACTTGGATGGGAGATCACCTGGGAACACCAGGTGCTATAGGCTTGGGAGGCAGACCCAGCAACCCACTCCCAAACATCAATCTGCCATTGAAAACCCTAGGAATAGCAGAGAAGCACTGACAATAGTGTTTCACCCGTTGTATGTAGTATAGCTATGAGTCAGATACCGACTCGAGGGCACCTAACAACAGTATCTCCTAATGAAAGTTCTTCAGTGCATACAAGGGTTCATTGAAGATTCTTAGTCATTTGGATTTCCATATAAATTTTAAAACAGCTTGTTGAATTTTAAGATGTTGGTTGGGATTACAACAAATGTACAGATGATTTTGTGTCTTCCAACCCATATACTGTGTGTATTTCTCTACTGCCTTTTCAAAATTTTTCTTAGTAAAGTTTCTTCTTTTAAGAGTAGTACTTTGATATATCTTTTGTTTTTACCTTGTGCATTTCATGTTTTCAATGCTTTTGCAATTACTATCATTTTTTAAAATCTCATTTTTATTTATTTATAACTTATACACAGAGATGCAGTTAATATTTATATACTGTCCTTCCATTCAATCACTTTATTAACTTTACTTAGTAATTCTAGTAGTTTGACTCTTGGTTACTTTGTGTATACAGCCATACCACCTTGACATCTGATCTTGTCAGATCTCAGAAGCAAAGCAGGTTCGGGCCTGGTTAGTCCTTGGATGGGAGACCACCTAGGAACACCAGGTGTTGTAGTCTTGGAAAAGGACCTGGGAGCCCACTCCCAAAACAATCAGCCATTGAAAACCCAATGAATAGCAGTGAAGCACTGAAAATAGAACCAGGCATACACAGTGTCATGTAGTGTTTCATCTGTTGTACATAAGATTGCTATGAATGGCATGAATATCCAAGATTGCTATGAATAGCATGAATATCGAAGTAGCATATACACAAAAGAAAAAGCAAATCAAATAACAAAGACATACAAATGAAAACCACATTGTGGTATCCTTCACATCCACCAAAATATATCAAACCAAAGTTAAGTAGAGCCAGGCACACACCTGTAATCCTAGTGACTCAAGAAGCTGAGGCAGGAGAATTGTGCTTTTGTGGCCAGAGACAGCCTGTGCAACTTTAGGGAGTCTTTGTCTCAAAAAAATTAAGTAAAACTAAGTATCAGTCAGGATTTAAGTAACCTAATAATAATAGCATGTGGAGAAATATATATTCTACAAGTAATAATTATATTTTTTCTTGACCTATATTCCTTTTCAATTGCCTTATTAAATTGCTTAGGAATTCCATAGCTGTTAAATAGAAGTGATGATATGAACATGATTGGATCATTCCTGATCTCAAGAAAATTTTTCAATAATTGATCAAAAAAATAAGATATTTTCTATAGTGTTTTCAAGGCATTGTTTTTTGAATTAAGTAGTTTCTTCAATTTTTAACTTGCTAAGAATTTTTATCATGAAATGGATATTGGATTTTATCAGGTATATCAAAGGAGATGACTTTTTTTATTTATTTCCAGTTAATGGGGTAAATTTTTAAAACAGTTGCCTTCATGGAGAAAAAAAAACCTGTGTTTGTAGAGTAATATTCATTTTGATTATTGTTAAATTTGTTTTAATAATATTTTCTTTAGAATTTTTGTATTTACATTATGAAAAATATAAGCCTACAAATTTTATTTCCTAAAGCATTCTTTTTGGGATTGGGTATCAAGATTTAGTTGGCTTAATAAGAAAAAGTTGAGAAATATGCTCTTTCTTGGTATTTTCTTGAACAATTAGTAAAGGAATAATATCATTTATTACTAGAATGTTTTTATCTAGAATTTATCAGAGGAACCATCTAAACCTAGAATTTTTATTGTGGAAATGATATTAATCCTAGTTTCACTTTCTTAAATAAATAAGGAACTATTGTTGTTGTTAGGTGTCATCGAGTCGAGTCCGACTCATAGCGACCCTATGTACAGCAGATCGAAACACTTGCCGATTCTGTGCCAGGCAAACAATCTTATTTATGTTTAAGCCCAGTGTTGCAGACACTGTGTCAATCCATCTGGTGGAGGGTTTTCCTCTTTTGCATTGACCTGCCACTCTCCCAAACATGATGTCCTTCTCCAGGGATTGTTCTCTCCTGACTACATGTCCGAAATATGTAAGACGCAGTCTGGCCATTTTTGCTTCCAAGGAGCAGTCTGGTTGTACTTCTTCTAGGACAGATCTGTTGGTTCTTTTGGCAGTCCATGGTATATTCAATAGACGTCTCCAGCACCACAATTCAAAGGAACTATGTTGTTGTTGTTGTTGTTGTTAGGTGCTGTCGAGTCGGTATCCAACTCATAGCGACCCTCATAGGGTTTTCAATGGCTGACTATTTCGGGATTGCCTTGGGAATGGATTGCCAGGTCCTTCTCCCGTTTTTGCGGTGCTGGGAATTGAACTTGGGTCCTCAGAGAGTGCAGCGCAGCGCTCTACCCACTGAGCCAAATCCCAGCCCAAATGAACTATACTTACCTTTAATTTCTTTTGTTTTCATTTTGTTTTTCAGAAAGTTTATCATTCCATTGAAATTATTAAGTTTATTATAAAGTTTCTCATATTTTAATTTATTAACTTTTGGTGTTTATGTAACCTGTGATACAATCTCCTTTTATGTTTTAAATTGTACTTTCTTTTTTCTTGGTAAGGTTTCTTATGAATGTATCTATTAATCTTTTCAAATAAACAAGTCTTTGTTTTGTCAATTTTCTCATTTTTTTTCATGGTCATTATCCCTAGTCTATTTTCTTTGTCTTCAATTTGTTCATTTATTATAAACATCTTTAATTGAAAACATATCATTTTTTCAACTTCTGTTATTTTCCAGCATATGCATTTAAAGCTAGATATTTTCCCCTTAACAGGTTGAGTGCATTCTTTGTGCCTTTAGTCTGAATCTCATTGCCTTCTACCCCATAGATTGTTGGTTTGGTCTATTGATCTTGTTCCCAAGTTCTTAAAAGTTGTGGTCATGCTCATTTAAGTTTTTCTTTATTGCTGTCTGAACACAGTATTGCCTTGACCTTGTCTTCAATCTCTGATGTTTTTTGTTCTACTTGATCTAGTCTATCGTTGTATTCTATTTGATTTATTGAATCTTTTTGTTTCCAAACTTTCATTTCTTAAAAAAATTCTCAATTTTCTTGCTGAATTTCTCATTCATGTTGGTAACTTTCTTGTCTAAATCCTAAACTGAGTTATTTACTTCATTCACCTGCTTGCTTGATTCCTCTTTGATGTCATTGATCATTTTTACAACTAGACTTTTTCTTACCAGTACTGGGTGTTGAACTCAGGGCTTTACACATGTTAGTTCAGTGCTCTACCAATGAGTCATGCCCCAAGTCCTCTTTTTATTTTTTATTTTGTGACAGAGTTTCCCTAATTTGCTCAGGCTGACTCTGGAATTGAACTTGTGATCCTCCTGCCTCAGCCTCCCAAGTTGCTGTGATTACAGGCATGGACACAATTTCCAGCAAAAATTAGACTTTTGAATTCTATGTACAGCATTTTAATCATTTTAGTGTCTTTGGTTTTGGTAATGGGGGAGTTGTGATCTTTTGAAAGAGTCATGTTGCATTGCTTTTTCATGCTTCTTGTGTTTCTAAATTGTGATTTGCACATCTATTGGGAGGAATATCTCTTTTGGTTTTATTTGAGAGTCGTCTTAATGAGCAGATTTCTCTTGATGGCTCAAGCCCCAGTACCACTCACAAAGGAGAAAACAAATGGCCATAACAGCAAAAACAGCAAACCAAATCAGACAGAAATACAATTAAAATCAATTAAACCCAACTACTATATCATTTATAAGCAACAAAAATAAAATTGAAAACATAATATAATATAAAATATGAAGTTAAAAATTAATTAAGGTAAAACTCAATTGCTATTTGGGTTATATTCCCCTATTTTTCCAATGTACTCATGAAGTTCCATTGTTTACATTGAGATTATCCTCTTCCCTTTTATCCCTCTATATTGACTCTCCTCCCCATCCTACGTTCTGCAATCTTCACTTCCCTCTGCTAGTTCTCTCCCTCGTTCTTTCTAGTCTTTATATTGTCCCTTCTTTGCTAAGTTTAATTGTGCATTTTTTATATATTAATTTATGTATAGAGTTTTTTCTACATATTGGCCTTAAGGCTCCATAAACCTTGTGGATTGATGAAATTGTTGCCAGAAGTGATGTAAAGCATGCATAATGGAAAAAGCCAATGCTGTGTTACTCTGTGACCCCTCATCATTTACTAATAACGGGAGATACAAAAATTAAGGTAAAAGTTATAATAAATACTATAAATAATGGAACAGCAAAAGGGAAAAAACAAAGTTAAATAAAAGAACAGAAAATAATAAGAGTAGAAGATTGCAAGGAAGATGGAAAGAAAAGATCAAGAGAAAAAATATTATAAATAAACAAAAGTACATAAATAAAATTAGATAAAGTGAAGAAGAAGAAGAAGAAGAAGAAGAAGAAGAAGAAGAAGAAGAAGAAGAAGAAAAAGAAGAAGAAGCAGCAGAAAAAGAAGAAGAAGAAGAAGAGGAAGAGGAGGAAGAGGAAGAGGAGGAGGAAGAAGAAGAATATATAAAACATAAATGATTTTTAAAAATAAAGTAGGCTGGGTGCAATGGCACATTCTTGTAATCCCAGCGACTCATGAGGTAGAGACAGGGAGATCACAAGTTTGAGGCCAGAGGCAGCCTGTGTAATTTAAGAAGACCTTGTCTTTAGATAAAATATAAAAAGGGGGCTGGAAGTGTAGCTGAGTAGTAAAGCACTTGCAAAACACGTGCGAAGCACTGGGTTTAGCCACTCTAGTATGTATGTATAAGTAAGTAAATAAATAAACAAATAAATAAATAACATTCTAACATATAGTTTAAAAGTAAAATATAAAAAGGTGAAAGAGAAAATAGTTTAAAATGACAAATAATTGGAGAAGCTTCTTTCAGGGTATACTAATACTGGAACCTTCCAGGTGCAGGGCATGGTGGGTTTTAGCCATAGTCACTTGTTATTCTTACCATTTAACCTGGTGCTATATGTGAGCTGGGGCTGGGATTTAGCTCAGTTGACAGAGTGATGCTCTACAGTCTCTTTGATTCCCAGCACCGCAAAAATGGAAGAAGGATGTGGCAATCCACTCCTGAGGCAATCCCAAAACAATTAGCCATTGAAAACTCTATGAGGGTAGCTGTGAGTCGGACATGACTGGAGGACACCTAACAACAACAATATGTGGGCTGAGTACAAGATGGGTCCAGAGTCTGTTGTCCACTTCAGGGCTGCATTTACTTCAGATGCTTTCCTTCTTTGTATTCTAGGAGCCTCTGCTGGCTGTACTGAAGTCAGTGGCCTGTGGGCCAGCCAAGTTCTCACTCACTCAAAGACCCCACAGTTTATACACCCAAGGCTTGCTAATACACCAGACAAGAGTTTCCCCCTGTATGCATTGGAGAGTGGGGGAAGCAAACAGAGTGCTAAGATCTACACTAGAGGGGCTGGACTTTGGGAACCTGGCACTCTACCTGCTGGTTTAAGAGCTTTCAGATCCTACCCAGCTGTAAACCACCCTGTGGGTGGGAAGAGGCTGCAGAAATTGAACAAGCTTTTAGACCTGGACTCCGGTTCTCTGTTTGCCCAGCAGCAAAATCACAATTGTCAAGGAGGTAGTTCCAGAAGCCTAGCAGTCCACTGTCTGTGGGCTAAGGGCTATCAGCCTCCTCCACAGTTATGCCCAGGTGATGGGGCTTATTTCTCACCAAAGAAGGTGGGGCTACCAACCACCTTGACCTTCACTGCCCAAGCCTCCTAGTGCTACATGAATTTTCTTTTTTCTTTTTCTTTCTTTCTTTCTTTCTTTTTTTTTTTTTTTTTTGTCTTTTGTTTTTTGTTTTCTGTACTTGTGGGCTGAACCCAGGGCCTCGCACATATTTTGCAAGTGTTCTGTTACTGGGCTGCACCCCTACACCATATTTTATTTTTTATTTTGAGATAGGGGCTTACTAAATTACACTGGCTGCTTCTGGCCTTGAACTTGTGATCCTCCTGCCTCTGCCTGCTAAGTCACTGAAATTAGAGGCCTCTTCCACTGCTCCTGGCTTATTAACATGTCTACATCCAACTTCCACTCTTTCCATGACTGCCTCCCATGGCCATCTCCCATGCAGACACTGTGGCAGGCTATCCCAAGGCTCCCTGAGTTCTGACTGTCCCTCATTTTCAGGTCCTGAGTAACTGAATATTAAGCATAAGCTTTCTCTCCAGATGGCACCTGGCCATATGGCTCCAAATATGGGAAGCAACAAAATGGATTTCTTCTCCAATGCTGACCTGCCACCCTGGACAAGTCACTGTCACACCAAATCCCACCAGTGGATTTAAGACTTGCAAGAACTATGTGTTTCCCCTGTGGCTAGGACTGCCAGGCTATTTTTACCAGGGTTGCCTGGCTTACCTTGTGATCATGGTTTGGGTTTTTCCCCCACCCTGAGTGAGCAGGGGCTGGAGCCAAAGGCTGCTTACTACTTTGTTCTGTGTAGCCTTTCTCTCTCTCCAGGCTTTTTAGCTATCACTTGTGTTTTGTGATTTATGACACTCTTTCTCCCACTCTATCTTTAGAATAAAGTCTGTCCTTCATTACCCTGACTCTTCTCATTCACAGAATCACATTCAGGCAGTTTGGAAACTGCTATCTTACCATAGTAGTGGAAGTCAATGCTTCCAAATTTTTACATCAAATATTCATTTAGAGATTATTTGCACAGTTAAAAAGGAGGGAAAAAAAGTATTCCTTAAAAGCATAAAAGTAGTGCGTATCTCTCTATTTACATGGCCAGATTCTTCACAAGTTTAAGGATGTTTTCTTCTACTTTTCTTGAAAGAACTAAAAGAAGAAAGATAGAAATTTCCAGATAGCAAGTGTAGTTTCTCAAAACAGTTATATAAGTGTGCACAGAAAACTAGGATAGAGAAAGTGAGGTGGGATCTCAATTCTAAATTCTATGATTCATTGTACCCTGGGATAGAACATGTTTTAGGAAAAAGGAAAATAGAAATATAAAATATATGTTAGGAATCTTGGTTCTTGGGGGTTGAACCCAGGGCCTCACAAATACTTTACAAGTTCTCTACCATTGGGCTGCACACCCAGCTCTTTTTTCTTTTTAATTTTAAATCAGGGTCTTACTAAATTACCCTGGCTGTCAGTGGCCTTGGACTCAGGATCCGACTGCCTCTGCTTCCAGAGTTGCTGGGATTACAGGCATGCACAACCACAACTGGCCAACATTTTATTATATGTGTGTGTGTGTGTGTGTGTGTGTGTGTGTAATCTGTACTGAACAGGAAAAGCACAGAGGTATAGAAAGACTAAAACAATCAATACAAACCTACATAGAAAAAGACACTGCAATTAGATGGAATTTAAGAATTGTACTTCATAATTTATACCCTTATATTGTTCCATAGATAAGTAAACAGGCCTAATACAAAACTGAATTTATCATCTTTCATGAGTAAAAGCCACAGATACACAACCGACAAAACACTGACACAATTTATTACAAATGGAGAACATATTTTATTGTTGTTTAGTATAGCAGCTGCCACAATATGACTCACATTATTTTTACAAATGCAGACAAGTAAAGTGGATAGTTTATTTTTTAATTTCATGTTAATGTTATGTTAACATCAAAGAATAATTTCAGATACCTGTTGTTGTTGCTAAGTGCCATCGAGTCCAGTCTGACTCATAGCGACACTATTTACAGCAGATGTAAACACTTCCTGATTCTGTGCCAGGCACACAATCTTATCAATGTTTACACCAACTGTTGTAGACACTGTGTCAATCCATCTGGTGGAGGGTTTTCCTTTTTTTCATTGACCTGCCACTCTCCCAAATATGATATCTTTTTCCAGGGATTGATCTTTCCTCACTATACATAAGACAAAGTCTGACCATTCATGCTTCTAAGGAGCACTCTGGTTGCACTTCTTCTAGGATAGATCGGTTGGTTCTTTTGGCAGTCCATGGTATATTCAATAGATGTCTCCAGCACCATAATTCCAAAGCATCAACTCTTTTCCTGTCTCCCTTGTTCAATGTCCAGCTTTCACAACCATATGATGCTACTGAAAATACCATGATGTGAGTCAGGCGCACCTTTGTTTTCAATGTGACATCTTTGTTTTTCAATACTCTAAAGAGATCTTTTGCCACAGCTTTTCCTAGAGCAATACATCTTTTGATTTCTTGACTACTGCTTCCACATCAGTCAAGATTATAGAGCCAAGCAAAGCAAAATCTTGGACAACCTCAATCTTTTCTCCATTTATTGTGAAGTTGCATACTGACCCAGTTGTAAGGATTTTTGTTTTGTTGATGTTTAGTCACAACCCATATTGAAGGCTATGATCTTTGATCTTCATCAGTAAATGTTTTAAATCCTCTTCACTTTCAGCAAGCAGAGTTGTGTCATCTGCATAATGCAGGTTGTTAATGAGTCTTCCTCCAATCCTGATGCTGTGTTCTTCCTCATACAGTCCAAATTCTCATATTACTTGCTCAGCATATAAATTGAAGAGATATGGCAAAAGTATATAGCCCTGATGCACACCTTTCTCAACTTTAAACTAGGCTATGTTTCCTTGTTCTATTGGAACAACTGCCTCCTGGTTCAGGTTCCTCATGAGTACAATTAGGTGCTCTGGTATTCCCATTATCCAAAGTGTTATCCATAACTCGTTATGATCCACAGAGTCAAATGTCTTTGCATAGTCGATAAAACATAGATAGACATCTTTCTGATATTCTGTGCTTTCAGCTAATATCCACCTGACATCAGTAATGATGTCCCTGGTTCTCTGCTCTCTTCTGAATCCTGCTTGATTTTCTGGTAATTCCCTGTCTATATACTGTTATGGTTGCTTTTGAATGATCTTTCAAAAATTTTGCTTGTTTGTGATATTAATAATGTTGTACAATAGTTTCCACATTCGGTTTGATCCCCTTTTTTGGGAATAGGCACAAATATGGATCTCTTCCAGTCAGTTGGCCAGGTAGCTGTTTTCCAAATCTGTTGGCATAAAAATGTTAACACCTCCAGGGCTGCATCTGTCTGTTGAAACATCTCTATTGGCATCCCATCAATTCCTTGAACCTTATATTTCACCAGTTCTTTCAAGACAGCTTCCACTCATCCTTCAATACCTAGTACTTTTCAAATGAAATATATATTCAAATTCTCTGATTTAATTTCAGAAAAGTCTTTGGAATTCCTGCTGTAATGTTAGTAAGACTGTCAGTTCTATTCAGAAATTGTCATCCCAGTCATGTGAAAATCTTGGTTTACTAGGGGTAGAGAGTTTGAATTAGTAGTAATTTCATTTCTTCACCCAGTCAATGAATATCCTTGTCTTCACAAGAAAATATATCTTCAGACTCCCTTTTTTGAAGATGATCTCTCAATGCACTAAATCAGATTGCAAAACACACTTTAATAAAACATTATTTGTAGCTTTACATCTTAATCTGACCCGATGGTAATGTTGACTGGCCTAATACATACAATTTGTTTTTTATCTGTGCCAGTTCATTCTGCTATGTTGTTTCCTTAAGTAGAAACTTCCAATTCAAGATTGTCATTTTGAGGTTAGGAAACTTAGAAATTCCCTATAACTCAACAAGTTGTCATTTTGTCAAAACTACCTATCTCTTATCTGTTGTATAACTTGAATCAATTTGAGATAAAGCTTTTTCTGGCAGTGATGGCTGGCTGTGATTTATTAGAATCTATACTTCACACCTTTTGTTAATAACCATCTGCCTTAATAGAGCAACATGTGTTTTTCATGAAACTTGAAAGGGTCATTTCTGGAAACTTGGGCCTTTTTTTTAACAATGACAACTCTAAATTTGTAGGGTTTTCCTCTAGTACAAAAATCAAAATTTTTCTTAGGTGCCCTTTTCCACACTGCAGTAATACAAATATTTTCAAGGCTATCCTGATTACTGTTATTCTTAAATTGGTTAGTAAACTAAATCAAGCCAGCAACTAGGTCAATGGCACGCAACAGCTGTGGTTCCTTGTTAAAGTGCACAGGTGACATTTTTATGTCTCTCTACATAGAAATTATTAAACATATACCAGTTATAACCCTTTTAATCAGTAATAAATGTTATTTATCCCTGTGCTGTAGGAAAATGGCTAAAATTTGAGACAGTGGAGTATTTACGCTCCTCTTAGAAAATCCTTTATAGCACAAAAGATGAAATTCACTTTCTTGGCAATGTGATGTTATCTAAGCTACTCCAACCCTCCCTCTTAGGAGAGAACAAGTTGAAAAAAGACAGTGTAACCATTATAGCTTTACCCAACAGAGTCTTGAAGAAATAGTTATAACCAGAGAGGACTGCAATAATTTAAGTTGTTCAGTAAACTTAAGTTCCACCCACCTGTCCCAGACAGAAGAAGATTAGATCAGCTATGGAAAATAAATAGGCTACATTTTTATGTTTTTTTTTTCATTTTAGTAAACATGTTTTTTATGCAGTTGTCATGTCACAGAACATACCTTTTTATTAGATAGAAGCTGAGTTTCCCCACAGGATGTAGTAAAATATTTTTATGGGTTTCCTGCATGTATATAAGAGGCACTGAATTCAGACATTCTCTCCTGGCCTCCAAAGTTGTGAATACTAGCCATTTTTAAGATTATAGCATGCATAGTGCTAAACTGTATATGAATAGGTCCAAGGTTGCCCTTTGTCCAGACCCCTTGGTCTTTTACCTTCTGCCATCAATCCAGACACTCAGACCCTAGTAGTTCTTATTTATTTATTTATTTATTATCTTGAGGGAATTAAATAATATTGCTATTTATATTCATTTATCCCTCCTGCCACCTTTATCTTTCCCTTTCTTTTTGCCTTCTTTGCAAATAGTGTTTCTGTCTTTCCCACTGAGGAAAACTATAAGTATGCCTTGGATTTTCAAAGTAAAAACTGTAGACTTATATTTTCAAGGTAATACAAATTTACTGGAGCAAATTTTAGTCAAAATAGGAGCTCAAAAATATAAGAATGTTCAATTCTCTAAAAACATTCAAGGTCAATAAAATAGTAGGTTATATGAAATAAATTTATTTAAAGATTTTTTCAGACATAAGATATTTGGTAAAATTTGTGAATCTGATGGAGTTTCAAATTCTATAGATTTGAATTTCATCTTTAAGTTATTTACTGTGAAGCAATGTTATTCAAATTAAGACTATTATACATTTCCTATTAATGGTATTTTGTAATAGATTCAATGGGTAGGTCTTTGGATTGCCAAAATTAAACTTGGAGTAATATGAGAAAAATGAACATGTTCTTTTATACCAGGCCAAAGAATAAAAAGAGTATTTTTAAGCCACTTGGATAAATGAGATATTCACTTCTCTTCCCGTGTATTTTGTCAAAGGAATTAGACTCGCTATGACAATAACCAGATTTTCTTATCTATGCTTCAAATTAATACAAAATAACCAGACAAATAATACGAAGCTATTTTAGTTGTTTTCCCATTTTTCTTAACTGCTCGAAATAACACTATGTAAAGTTTGGTTTACATCCCTTTAGGCAATTAAACATACCAAATAATAAAGTTAAAAGAATTTACAAAAATTCACCCAATGTTTATCTGTTAGAGATATTAAACTGTGTTTAAAGGAGTATTATTGTTATATAGTTGAGTATATACCAGAAATATGTGTGACTGTCACAGAGCCTTGTTAACTTTACATACATCTAAAAGGTGGTAGCACTTCTGGTCTTAGAAGTACTGGTGTTAGCTGTATTTTTCTGTAAAAATACAATAACATTTCATTCTTTGACCCATCAGGGGGCTCAAAGCAAATATTCTCAGCTATAGTATACATGTTGTTGTTGTTAGGTGTTAGGTTAGTATCCAACTCATAGTGACTCTTTGTACAACAGGGGAAACACTGTTGTCAGTGCTTCTCTGCTGTTCATAGGGTTTTCAATGGCAGATTGATTTTTGGGAGGGGGGTGCCAGGTCCTTCTCCCAAGCCTACAGCTTCTGGTGTTCCCAGGTGGTCTCCCATCCAGGTACTAACCAGGCCTGACCCTGCTTAGCTTCCGAGATCTGACGGGATCAGATGCCACAAGGCTACGGCTGCAGGCATAGTATACATAGGACGTTTTAAAATATACTGATTTTCAGGCTAATTAAGTCAGAATTTAATAGGTAATGCCCAGGCAGAAGGATAATGCCTTTTAATCAACTTAGTCCAAAGTGTGGAATTGTTGAATTGAATCTTACTTCAGTTATCATTAGAAAATTCTGATTAATACTCACAAGTCCTTATTCACGTGAAAACTTGTCATCACTCCTTTTTCTACTTGAATTGGCATATAGCCCAAAAGAACAGTAAAGTATACACTGCTGGGAAGTGCTGTATAAAACTGTGTATAAAGTATTGTTCATTTTCATAAGCTTCTAAAGCTGGAAACGAGTATTGAATATACCATGGACTGCCAAAAGAACCAACAAATCTGTCTTAGAATAAGTGCAACCAGAACCTGGGCACAATGCAAGTATTTGTGCTTGTATGTTTGTGTTTGTATGCATAGGATGGTCATATAAATTCTGAGGCTTTCAGTAATTCATATATATATGAGCTGGTATAGATAAACGAACTACTAGGCTGTTATCAGTTGTTCCTTAAGAATAGTGGAAGGAATATTCCAAGGAATAACTCCTTGGAAGCTAGAATTTGGACATGTCAGGAGGGACCAATCCCCAGAGAAGGACATCAAGTTTGGGAGAGTGGCAGGTCAACAAAACAAGGTAGACCCTCAACAAGATGGATTGACAGAGTGTCTGCAACAATGGGTTTAAACGTAAGAATGATCATGTACCTGACACAGAATCAGCGAGTATTTCATTCTGTTGTACATAGGGTTACTGTGAGTCAGACGTAATTGATGGCACCTAATAGCAACAACAACTAAAGTTATGACACTACTTTTGGCCTTTCATATTTCATTTGTGAATTTCATAAAATTATGAAAATGTCTGAGCCCAATATTTGTGGTGCAGATTATTTTTACTCAACAAACAAGTTTCACACAAGAATATTTTGTGAAATTATCAAAACAGTTGATTTTCCCATAAATCTGAAAAGTGTATCATCTGGTATAAAAGAACACTAATATGCCACACAATGGCATGCAAATTCACTGTGGTATATCAGAAAATTAAATTCCCTTTAAATTGGAATTAGGATTTGTTAGCATATTAACACATATTTTTGGTACAAGGAAATTGAGACTATTTATTGGAGAAAGGAGAATGTTTTCATTTTCCATTATTCTTAAGGAACAACTGATAACAGCCTAGTAGTTCCTTTATCTACACCAGCTCATATATATACGAATTACTGAAAGCCTCAGAATTTATATGACCATCCTATGCATACAAACACAAACATACAAGCACAAATACTTGCATTGTGCCCAGGTCTGGCTACATAATTTGTGAAGCCAGTTAAAAAGTCAAAATACAGATTGCTAATTTATCATCATTGGGCCTCATTCATACAGTGAAAATAAGGATACACTATAGAAATGTCATGACAACTAGATAGGAAAATTTATGAGATGGTAATTTATAAATAATAAAGCTCCTTCTTTTTTGCTTAAAAGAATAGAAGTTATTTTTAACCTTGATAAATTGCAAAATGCCTACCTTAACTTCCTCTTAGTCTTTATAACTTTTATCACCTATTTTCCCTTTAAACCAAATGTACTTCTTTCAATAAATGACTAAATAGAAATAAGAAAATAATTTATGATAAAATTACTATAGTTTTCATTTTATTATAATTTACATGTAATAATTTATCTTATTCCATCTATTGTTTCAGAGTATTTATGTATAAGTTTATTGTTGGTTGTTCTAGCAAACTAAAACTGGTTATCAAACTTTCTTAATTAATGCCGTATATTTCATTGCACTAAGATTCTTAAACTCTTCACATGAGTCAGAGATGACTGTGAGACTCTGTTTCAGGATCTGGAGCCTCTCCATATACCCACACAACTTTGCATAAAATTTCAAGTAGTTTATAAGTTCCCTAAGGTCCATTATCCATGAACTTCCTTGTCTTGGTTCTGGCTGCCACAACAAAATACCCTAACAACAGAAATGTACTTCTCATTCTCATAACAAAAAAGTAATTATTAGGTCAGCTCAGGACAGATTTCTGTTGTAGTTTTCTGCTATGCTTATTCATCAGCCTCACTTATTACCCAATGAAGAGGAAAGTCCAGGAGCTGAGGGCACTCAGAATATTTTCTAACTAGATTTCTATTAGAATATGGCAGAATTACTGCGAATATAACAAAGAATAGCAAATGCCCTGTGGCACTGTAATTACTTAGGATTTTTTCTTTCCAATTCTCCCTCCTTCTTGTTTCTTGTCCTCCTTCTCTCTTCTCCTCCACAACATTTAGCATCTAAAATTTGCAGCAAGGAATGGAAATAGAAAACTATAACATAGTAAAAATACAAGTAATGAATATGAATTAGTCTAAAACAGGAAGAAAACAGCAAGTGTCCTAAATTTAAAACAAAAAGATTCTACAGAGCTTCTACTGGAAATGAGGGGGAAAGGGGAGGGGTGTACTCTCTAAATGCTATGTTGTATTCAAAAATATTGGCATTTGGGGGAAATTAATTAATTTGGAACCTTTTGTTACACATCAATCAGTATCAATTTCAGATAAATTAAATTGATTTGATATACTCATTGTTTTCCTGAGAATCTATAATTGCATTTTTACTTTTTCCTTCACTAAATAGTTATCTAAAACACTCATGTAATATAGTTTTTCTTGCAACATAAACGTCACATAATTTGATAATTTTATACTAATCTAGTTTATAGTTCTTTTTTAATGTATTGAGATTTTCTTTGTGGTTGTGTATATTGGTAGATACTGAGCTTACTTTCTAAACTCCATCTTCTCCCTTTCTGTTGTTTAGGCACCATTCACTTTGAGGATAGATCCTGTCTCCAGAGGCAAGTCTTAATTACTTTCTTATAAGCAGTAGTTCTGTCTCACTTGTAAGTTAGAATCACCTGGGAAGTTTGTAAGACTTATAGATGTCTGAGAACCACTCAGAGAGATGAGGCCTGATTATTAAGAATATGTTTTTAATTCCACAAATGAGTCTAAAGCATAGAGTTGAGAGGAACCACTCTAAGGCTACTCTTAGGTTTAGGCTCCTCAGGATCAAGATCTCAGGTCCAAGTCCTTAGTGATAGCATTGTCCTACCATATGGAGGATTTTAAGAATGGATTTATGATTTAGTTTAGGATACAAGACAAGAGTTCTCTCTGATTGCTATGGACTTCTTAGTAAAAGTTCCTCACTTTCAAAAGACAAATAATACTTTTCAGTGTTGAAATCAAATCCAGAGTCTCACATATGCTAGGCAAATGCTCTACCACTCAGCTACAACCCCAGCCTTCAAGAAATATTTTTTAAAAGAAAGTAAAAGAAATATTGTGGTCTTTTATGTATCTAAATATTGTCATTTGTGTAATGCCTAACGTACCAATACACAAAGAAATACAGCGTGGAGAAAAATGTGGGAGAACTGAGCTAGTCACCAAATTTTTTCCAATTCTAGTAAAAACTGGCCTTATAGCCAGTATTTATGTATATGTGAAATTAACCAACTGCTATCCTCATATAAAATTTTAGGCACTCCTGGATCCCATATCTTTGGCTTACAAGTTTAGCTATGCCTGATGCAGTGAATGAATTTGTCTATAAGTGCTTTTGTTTAAAATTACCGTGGACTTCTTATTAAATTTAATTGATTTATTAATGTTTATATGTATATAAGTGCAGTCACTTCATTCATTATACCTATGTTCTCGTAAAACATTGAGTTTTATTTAATGTTCATTTGAATATATGTCTTTTGTAAATCTTTATAACAGTTGCTCACGAAAGAGTTCTCCACGTATAACTGACACCAGACCTGGCTAATATTGCAAACTGAGGTACTAGAAATGACTACATACATACCCACACATCTCCACATATCTATATACCCATATAGATAATTATGGAAGATTATCTAACAAAGCCTTTTTATAATAAATGTTGACTATCCCCTGTAATATATTTAATACCAAAAAAAAAATGCTGACAACACAGTACCCTGTAGAGTATGGGTTGTTTACTCTCATGATTATATGACTGATTAGGAGTTGTGGCTCACTGCACCTGTCCAGTGTCACAAGAATGGATCATGTCACATAGCACTAGCCTGGAAAATACCAAAATTCAAATTTTGGTTTCTACTTAATACATATTACATTTGCATCATGGTAAAGTCAAAAAATTCAGATTGTGTCTGTCTCCTCCAATATTGGGTAGTGATTGGGGCTCTTTCACTGTGGACCAGTGTATTCTTACAATTATGGCACATAATTGCAAATATTCTTATCAAAAAGTATGGAAAAATCCTATTCAAAGGTCGGATCATAATAAAAGGGGGGGAGATAAGAATGATGTCAATATAAATGGACTAGAAATCGCATGTAATTGTTCTAACAAGATGAAAACAAAGACCACTACAGGAAAAGTTTCTATCTCAAACAGAACTGGAACCCAAGGACATATAGAAAAAAACTACTAAGTAAAAGATAGAGAAGACTTAGATGGGAAACTTAGATGGGAAGGGTGGGAGGGGGGAAGCATAGGGGAGGGTAAGGGGTAACCTATATGAATAATATTTATCAAAATGCATATATGGAAATGTCACAATGAAAATCATGTCAAAATGAAACACATGAAGATGTACATTAAAAATTTCTAATAAAAAAGTATGGTATGGTCTAGGTAATTGTGTTTTAGACTAAATTCCAATAACCGTTATATATAAAATGAAAAATATTTGATTTTTCTAGTGTAGTTGATGAAAGTCATATTTTATCATGAAAATTATACTATGTTCCAAATTTCAGAGAAAACACAGGGCATTTTTAGGCTGAAAAATTCAGTCAAATGAGTTGTCCAAAATTGTTGACAGGTTAAAGTATAGTTTCAGATCTTTGTTGGCACTACATGAGGGGATTGTATTTATTTCTTTGACAGTTGTTAGTGCCACATATTATATTATTTTGTGGCCTGGCACCATTAGTAGAAGAGAATGAAAACAATAAACACTGACATCCAGAAACTATGTGCACTTTTTTGGCAGGGGTGAATAATACAGTTGTCAGTTCTGGGGGACAGGATCTCCAGGGCCTCTTCTGATGTTTTCCACAATTTTATTTGATAGCTCTAGTGTTTTGTAGTCACTACCATAATTTTCTACTCAGTTGGGGAGAAAAATATGCCATTAAATCAAGTCTTAGATACAGCAATGATTTTTTCAAATGCTTAATTACTTTGGCTATAAATGGCCAACAAAATTACGTATAATACAGTAAAAAGTAGCTGAAGTGAAATTTTAATTTCCATTATTAAAAAAAAAACTGGATTCCCAAATTTAAAAATAAAGCACCTGCACATCATTAAAGCATTAAACATGAAAAAATCTTTCCAGTGACAAGCATTAGTCACCCTTTCCTAGTGTCTGATCCTCCTCCTCAAAGCATCTCACTTTATGAGAGCTTTCCCACATACACATGCAGGCACACATGCAGACACACATTTGAATGCTGAATTGTTTTTCCTATAGCTTTGTAGTTTTTAATAAAGCCTGTAAACTGAAAATAAAATGTAAATATTTAATTTCTCAAGAGATATGCTATCTATCTATGCTAGATTGACTAGTCCAATAACTATCACTTCCAACCTCTCACCTTCAGACTTTGACAGGTGATTAAAGGAAGTATTCATGGTAGTGGAGAGAGGTGGACCTACAGGAGAGTGATGTGTCTTTTCTCTGCCCCTATTGTGCAGGGGGAAGAGAGATACTCTATCAACTCAGGCTGAGCCACACATTATCTCCAGACCATTTATACCTGTTGGGAGGAGATATAAGAGGAGGTAAGCATCTCACTCCTCTGCTGAGTGTTTCCTGGATAGGACCTTATTCTCCCCTGAACCCAGAATTAAGTTTGAAGATGAAGTGCATGAGGCAATCACCATTTATCCCCTAGAGATACAGAGTACACACAAACATAGACACAGAAGCCTACCTCTTTCCTGGAGCATCCTGAAAGCAGAGGGAAGTGTGAGGGTAGCAGTAGAGAAAGACTGCACTACCACCATTGGGTATGGGCAGATGTGGGAGTCTGTCACAAACCACATGGATAATACAGCAGGTAACTCATCTTGAAGTGCTTTGCTTAGTTTTCCACTGAAATCATCTGGAGATGGCAATAAAAGGGATCTAGTAAAAGAAGAGTTTGGGGCACATTAGAAGGGGCAGCAACAGAGGGGGTTCACAAGAGGTCAACTGGAGGGGCAAGGCTCACATCAGGGATTATGCATCCTGACAGTTTTCTTAGAAGAACAGGCATCCACCTCAAATTATATCTAGTACTTAGCTGCCTGCTATACAGGCAGTTGGTATGAATGTACCACATCTGTACACAGTCCAGCACTGTTAATGTATGAGACCCTGAAGCAGCGGAGTGAAATGGCATACAGAAGGAAAAGATCTGATAGAGCAGTGGTGGAGTAGGAGAAGAGACTGGCCACCTCAGCCTCATGACATGTCTCCAAGCTGTCACCCAGGTGGGAGCCAGGCAATGGGGAAGAGGTATGCATTAGATGTGGATTGGATATAGAATGGACTAGATTTCTTAGTATCTGAAAGTAAATCATAATTATTTGAAAAAATAAGAACCTATTCCCAGAAATTCGCAGTAATCTTCCCTGTGGTGGGAAAGGGCTTTGTAAACTCAGAACCATAAAGCAGATCTCTATTTTATCCAATGTTAAACTCTCAACAACCCACCTATGCACATAGAAATTTATCTATGTATATTTTTTAGGCACAAAGGTAAACATACCACTTGTGATGGTCTATACTTTTCATTTTCCCTTTAATATATGTTAGGTATTTCTTAAATGAGTATATGTTCCCCTTTAGGGTAATGCTAGCTACTCTGACAGATAAATCCTGAAATCTTAGGAGCTTAGCTCATTGCAAGCTTATTCTTCAGTCACATGATCAGTAGCAAGATTTCCCCCAATGATTATTCAAGTCCCTGGGTCTATCCTATAAAAGCTTAGCATCTTGACCATATGACTTCCAAGTTAGCTATGTTCTTCTGCATTAAACAAGGAAAGTACAAAGATGTGGAATGTGAGAGATTTGTGGGACTAAGCCCAGATGGACACACACACACTATCTCTGTTCACATTCCATTAGCGTCTGTACAAGGCCACACTACCCTCCAGGAAAATTTGGAAATACAGTCTACTTCTTTGACCAGTTGTTGTTGTTGTTAGGTGCCGTCGAGTTGGTATCCGACTCATAGCAACCCTCATAGGATATTCAATGGCTGAGTGCTTCGGGATTGCCTTGGGAGTGGATTGCTAGGCCCTTCTCCCATTTTTGCGGTGCTGGGAATTGAACTCGGGGCCTCAGAGACTGCAGTGCAGAGCTCTACCCACTGAGCTAAATCCCAGCCCTCTTTGACCAGTAGGAAAAGTAAATGCTTTGGTGATAAGCTTACTAACTAAAAACTAGTAAGCTAATACATTTACAGTTTCCTTTAAAATAGTCACAAGTTTTATTTTATACCTGTTCCATAATTGATGTGACCTGATCACTATTGGTGGCCATACAGATGCTTGACAGCATCTTTTTTCTTTCAAACCACGCTATGAAGAATATCCTCATGCAAGTATTTAGTCACATATGTAAGTCCCCATGATCCATTCTTAGAAGCAAAATTGTTAGTTAAAAGAGTACAAATAATTTTGAATTTTTGTCATTATTCCCTTCCAAAAAGACATATTAACTATATACTTACCAATAGTTTATGAAATAGTCTATCCCCCAACCTCTGCTGGCCAAATCTTGCCAATCCTGTGTAGTATCAACACTATTTATGTATGTCAGTCTTATGGGGAATTAGTATTATATTACCATTTTAATTTGCATTTCTTCCTTTAAATAACAATATATTATTGTACTTGTTGATTTCAGTTATCCTTTAGTGTTGTTGGGGAGATACCACAGCAAGTTTTCTCCTAGTAAAGCAAAAGGTAGTAGATCTGTAGTTCTTTACTTCTCTACCTCTGTGGCTTTGGATGAACATCACTACATTACTTGAGATACATTTGTCATTTGGAAAATTAGCATGTTAGATTCTAGTGTAGTATCATATAATGGAATGCCTAATAATACAGCAGGGCCACCCATGGTGGACAAATTTCAGCTGAGCTTCTAGACTAAGATAAACTAGGGAGAAGGATACGGAAGCCCACAATTGAAATATTTAGCCATTGAAAACCTTATAAATAGCAGAGAAGCATTGTCAAATATAGTACCAGAAAATGAGCCCCCAGGTTGCAAGGCCTTCAAAAGATGATTGGGGAAGAGTTGCCTCCTCAAAGTAGTGTTGACACTAATGACAGGAATAGAGTAACACCTCTGGACCTCCTTTTGCTGATGGGCCCAACTCAAATGGAGAAAAAGCACAGGGTCTGCAACAATGAGCTCATACATTAAAAAGATCATGTGTATGGCAAGGTGTCAGGTAGTATTTCATTCTGTTATACACAGGGTTGCTATAAATCAGACACAACTCAATGGCACTTAACATCAGCTAACAAATACAGCAAAAATAGATAGTATAATATTGCACAATAAGTATTTATAAAAGCCAACAGAATGGGAAAAATAAACTTTTGAGGGGTTTTTGTTTTTGTTTTGGTAGTATGCAGGGTTGACCCCAGAGCCTCAGGCAAGTGTTCCATCACTGAGCTGGAACCCTACTCCCTTCTTTTTTATTTTTTATTTTGAAATAGGATTTCACTAAGTTGTACAGGCTGTCTCCGGCCTAGAATTCAGGATCTTCCTGCCTCTGCTTCCAGAGTAGCTGGTATATTACAGTTGTGCATCACAGCACCTAGCCAGTTTTCAGTTTTTATATTAACTGCTTTCACATTCTTTAGTTTAATACTCTTATAATGATTGGACAAAAAAATACTAAATTTTAAAAAGTATTTTAGAGAAAAATGAGAAAGTATTAAAAACCAAAATGAGATTTTTATTGATGTTCATTCATAAAAAGTGTTTGTTGTTTAATATATTTCAACTAAAATTTGATTTGCATTTATCTTTAAGTATGTTCTTAGGCTCAGTTTGCTGACATATGTGTATTTCACATGTGTATACATTTATCTCCCACACATCTATCAGTTTGCCGCACTGTGGTGGCTTGTGTGTTGCAATGAGGCTGAGAGCTCTGCCACTGTAACCTCGGACATGAACAAGGTTACCCATAGTGGACAGGATTTCAGCTGAGATTCCAGACTAAGACAGAGTAGGGAGGAGGACCTGGCGAGCCACTCCCAAAACAACTAGCCATTGAAAACACTATGGAAAGCAGAGAGACACTGTCAGATATAGTGCCAGAAAATGAGGCCCCCAGGTTGGAAGGCACCCAAAAGACTACTGGAGGAGAGGTGCCTCCTCCAAGTAGAGTCTACCATGATGATGGAAATGGAGTAAAGCCCCAGGGTGCTCAAATTGCTGATGTGGCATGACTCAAAATGAGGAGAAAAAACTAAATATCCATTAATAATTGGAACATGGAATGTACGTAATATGAATCTAGGCAAATTAGAAATTGTTAAAAGAGAAATGGAGCACATAAACATTGACATTCTAGGCATCAGTGAGCTAAAATGGACAAGCATGGGCCATTTTGAGTCAGACAATCATATGGTCTACTATGCTGGGAATGATAAACTAAAAAGAAATGGGGTTGCATTCATCATCAATAAAGACATTTCAAGATCTGTCATGAAATACAATGTTGTCAGTGATAGAATAATATCCATACGCCTACAAGGAAGGCCAGTTAATATGATTATTATTCAAATTTATGCACCCACCACCAAGGTCACAAATGAAGAAAGGGAAGACTTCTATCAGCTTCTGCAATCTGAAATAGATCAAACATGCAATCAAGACATACTGATAATCACTGGTGACTGGAATGCAAAGGTTGGAAACAAAGAGGAAGGCTCAGTAGTTGGAAAATATGGTCTTCATGACAGAAACAAAGCTGGAGATTGCATGATAGAATTTTGTCAGACCAATGACCTTTTCATTGCAAATACATTTTTTCAACATCATAAATGGAGACTATACACAAGGACGTCACCAGGTGGAATATAGAGGAACCAAATTGACTACATATGTGGAAAGAGACAATGGAAAAAGCTCTGTACAAAATGTCAAAACAAGACCAGGTGCTGACTGTGGATCAGACCATCAACTTCTCATATGCAAGTTCAAACTGAAGCTGAAGAAAATTAGAACAAGTATACGAGAGCCACGGTATGACCTTTTGTATATCCCACCTGAGTTCAGAGACCACCTCAAAAATAGGTTGAATGCTTTAGACACAAATGATAGGAGACGAGAAGAGTTGTGGCATGACATAAAAGATATCATTCAAGAAGGAAGCAAAAAGTTCTTAAAAAGACAAGAAAAAAAGAAAAGACTAAATTACATGTCAAAAGAGACACTGGACCTTGCCCTTGAACGTTGAGCAGCTAAAGCAAAAGGAAGACATGATGAAGTTAAGGAACTAAACAGAAGATTTCAGAAAGCAGCTCAAGAAGACAAAAACAAATATTATAATGACATGTGCAAGGAACTGGAGGCAGAAAACCAAAAGGGAAGAACACGCTCTGTGTTTCTCAAGCTTAAGGAAGTGAAGAAAAAATTCAAGCCTTGAGTGTCAGTAGTGAAAGATTCTACAGGGAAAATTTTAAACGAGGCAGGAAACATCAAAAGAAGATGGGAAGAATACATAGAGTCATTATACAAGAAAGAATTGGTAGATGACCAACCATTCCAAGAGGTTGCATATGAAGAGGAATCAATGATGTTGAAGGACGAAGTGGAAGCTGCCTTGAAAGAACTGGTGGAACACAAAGCTCCAGGAATTGATGGGATACCAGTAGAGATGTTTCAACAAACAGATGCAGCACTGAAGGTGTTAACATGTTTATGCCAACAGATTTGGAAAACTGCTACTTGGCCAACTGACTGGAAGAGATCCATATTTGTGCCTATTCCCAAAAAGGGGATCCAACTGAATGTGCAAACTATCGGACAATCTCATTAATATCACACGCCAGCAAAATTCTACTAAAGATCATTCAGAAGCGACTGCAGCAATATATAGACAGGGAATTACTGGAAAATCAAGCAGGATTCAGAAGAGGGCGGGGAACCAGGGACATCATTGCTGATGTCAGGTGAATATTAGCTGAAAGCAGAGAATATCAGAAAGATGTCTATCTATGTTTGACTATGTAAAAGCATTTGATTGTGTGGATCATAACAAATTATGGATAACACTTCAGAAAATGGGAATACCAGAACACCTAATTGTGCTCATGAGAAATCTGTACATGAACCAGGAGGCAGTTGTTCAAATAGAACATGGAAATACTGAGTGGTTTAAAGTTGAGAAAGGAGTGCATCAGGGCTGTATACTTTCACCCTATCTCTTCAATTTATGCACTGAGCAAATAATCCAAGAAGCTGGACTTTATGAGGAAGAACGTGGCATCAAGATTGGAGGAAGACTCATTAACAACCTGCGTTAGGCAGATGACACAACTCTGCTTGCTGAAAGTGAAGAGGATTTAAAACATTTACTGATGAAGTTCAAAGATCATAGCCTTCAATATGGGTTATGACTAAACATTAACAAAACGACTAAACATCAACAAAACAAAAATCCTTACGACTGGGTCAGCACGCAACTTCACAATAAATGGAGAAAAGATTGAGGCTGTCCAACACTTTGCTTTGCTTGGCTCTATAATCCACACCCGTGAAAGCAGCAGTCAAGAAATCCAAAGACGCATTGCTCTAGGAAAAGCTGTGGCAAAAGATCTCTTCAGAGTATTGAAAAGCAAAGATGTCACATTCAAGACGAAGGTGCCTCTGACTCATGCCATGGTATTTTCAGTGGCATCATATGGTTGTGAAAGCTGGACATTGAACAAGAGAGACAGAAAAAGAATTGATGCTTTTGAATTGTGGTGCTGGAGACATCTATTGAATATACCATGGACTGCCAAAAGAACCAATGAATCTGTCCTAGAAGAAGTACAACCAGAGTGCTCCTTGGAAGCAAAAATGGCCAGACTGCGTCTTACATATTTCAGACATGTAGTCAGGAGAGATCAATCCCTGGAGAAGGACATCATGTTTGGGAGAGTGGCAGGTCAACACAAAAGAGGAAAACACTCCACCAGATGGATTGATACAGTGTCTGCAACAATGGGCTTAAACATGAATAAGATCGTTTGCCTGGTCCAGAATCAGCAAGTGTTTCGATCTGCTGTACATAGGGTCGCTATGAGTCGGACTCTACTCGACAACACCTAACAACAACAACAACAACAACAACATACATTTATGGATGTGTGTGTGCATGTTCTTTTAACTAATGTGGGGATAGTTGACGAACAATTTGGATTGTCAAAAAGCTCTTTGGTGTCAGTTAAATGGCAGCTTGTTTGGCCAGAAAGCAGGTAAAAAGGCCTTGGTATCTGATGGTCAAACCTGAAGACCAGTGATTAAGATTGAGTGTCTCATATGCAGTGGCTTCAGAGAGTGACAGAACATAAGTGGAGAGAGGCAGCCTACGTTTGACTATAGTGGCTGTGGGATCTGATGTTAGTTGGGAGCCAAAATTGATCACACAGGTGAGAAATGTTAAGCCAGGGAGAAAAGAAGTGTGATAAGTCAAGACAAGGAAGGTTTCAAGCAAATTTCTAAGGGAAGATGCCACATTTTCCTGTCCATGGGATCTACTATGTCCAAAGTAAATCTGTGAAGCAGAGTTGATGGTTGCCATCTGTATTCCTGACTCTTACACTTCACTTTCCCCTTTCCATCCATTTGTGAATCTCATAAAGGTAAAGTAACACCCAGGCTTAGTTGGAGAAAAGTGATGGTAACATAAGGCAGACCTTCTGACTTCAAATACAGTGCTATTTTTGCAACATTTTTTGAATTAAGTAAGAGTAGGGGTTTTATCTTCATGTTCACCTTTCATTTGTCTCACAGATTTCAGTGCAGATGTTAGGTACTTAGTAATTTTCAAAAAATGAGTATGTGGATAAATAATTGAATAAAGAATGGAGAAGTTGCTCTCTTAGGCACAATTTGCTATTAATCTCTTATCAATGCATTTTAACCTATAAAACATGTCAATGAGAAACCAAAATGTAAATACTGAGCCTAATATAGACTTGAAAGTACATTTAATAAACATCACATCTAAATAAAATCAGCGCAAGGAATCTTTCTTCATGACAGGTTTTAAACATCAAACCTATATTTTGGACATTTCCTTTTGTGTGTAATTAAGAGTTTCACTATGGACTATGTTCAAAGCTAATGCACACAGTAGCCCATTTAGAAAGCCCAGAAGTAGCCTTTCAATATGCTGTGCTAATGCTATAGCCATCCAGAGTGTACATCCTAGACTCAACCTGCCGAATCCCTTTGGCAGTGAGACAGACATGAGCATTGTGTAGAAATATGAAACACTTTTCCTGTAAAAGAAATCAATTAAAACCTTTTTATCTCAGAAGACAATGTTCCCAGATGTTTTTGCAAAGGTTGGAAATTAGTTGTTTGTTAAATGAACCAAAACTATCACCTTGTCACTGGAAAACAAATTGCCAATTTGGTCTATGGGGCAAGTCTTCATTAAGTAACTAACAGAAGGGAGGGAGGTAATGCCATGTGGTAGCTATTTACTCAGTAAAGGTAAAGAATGGCTTTACCTCAGTAAAGGTAAAGAAAGGCTTGAAAACAATGGAATTACATTATGTTAATTCTAGTTCTCATTATGCCTTGTCCAAAAAACAGCCATGTCGGCTACAGCTGGTATCACTCCCTCCAGGCTATTTTGTGTACATCCTCCACAAAAATGCTAGAGGGGAAGGAAGGGCAGAAATGACCATGAGCAAGCACTTTTAGATCTATCTTCAAAATATACTTTAATGTGCCCACTTTTGACCACTGTAAACACCTAGTGTAACTCAGCATCACCTCTCATCTGCACTGGTGTGATGAGACTCATGTTTATCTTGCTTTCATTCTTGTCTCTCTATAGTCAGTTTGCCATACTATGGCCAGAATGGTCCACTTCAACAAAACCAGTTGCACCCACCTCCTTGTTTTTTAGGACTTGTATGTTCTGATCCCAGCTACTTCACTGACTGTTTCTTAACCTCTTACCAACCTTCAATTTTAATTTTTTATAATTCCATAAAGAGTATAGTCTTTTGATGCATTGCATATTTTGTTTTCTTTAGTTGAAATCCTCTTTCTTGGTTTAGGTTCCCTTCAAAAGAAGATTTGGGACACAGTTTACCCTACAATAAAACATGGATTCTTTTCCTGCTTGCAAAATTATTGAAAATACCTGATATCTACAGGAAAAAAATATTGTCACATGTACTTCTATGAATAGTCTCTACTTTAACCGTCCATTTTCAGCACAGGAGATGTACAAAGCTGGATGATGTTAGAATAGGGAATTTTGAGCTCGATTCCTAAATCATCTGCATCTGGCTTAGAAAGTCAGAAGGAAAAGCCCTACTGGCTGAACTTCAGAAACTGAAAACTAAAATCAAAGAGTACATAAAGACTTTTCCCTATGTCTCTAAAGACAAAACAACTACTATTTTGGGGACTGTTAAAATCTTTTGATTATCACTCAGGGGCAGAGTACACACTCTTGCTGCCTCACTCTCCCAATAAAAGAAAATGCAATCTTTTTACTTATACGAAGTACACTCTCTAATAGTCATTTCAAAAGTGTAAGCTATAAAAACTTTCCTCTTCATAGACTTTGGAAAATGTACAAGTATATCAGTTCTCTATTACTGGGCAAAAAATTACCACAAACATGGTGACTTAAAACAACTTATCTCATCATTTCTGCAAGTCAAAGTCTGAGTGGGATTGACTGAGTTCTCTACTCAGGGTCTCATAAGGCCAAAACCAAGGTATAGACCTGACTGTGCTTTTATTTGAAGACTGTGGAGTCTGCTTCCAAGCTCATTCATATTGTTGGCAGAATTCAGTCCCTTGTGGCTACATATCTGAGGCTGCAAATTTTTGATGGCTGTCACTTGGGGGCTGCTATTTGTTCCTAGAAGCTGCCCGTAGTCCTCCTCACCTGCCATCTTCAAGTCAGAGTCAGCAAATTGAGTCCTACCCATGCTATGACTCTCTCAGACTTTCTCTTCTGCCAACAGTCTAGGAAAACTCTGGCTCTAAAGGGTCATGTGATTGCATTTGGCTCACCCAGATCATTCCAAATTTTTATTGGTAATTTTTAATGTACAACTTAATGGGTCTCATGACATTTCCATATATGCATCCCATTGTACATTGCTCACATAACTTCCTCCTCACCCTCTCATGACCCTCCTCCTCCATTCCCACACCCCAACAAATGGTCTCCTTTCTACTTGCATGTCTTTTTGTGAGAATATTTACCTATATATGTGCATCCTGATTTTGAGATAAGTCCAAACTTTTTTCGATAGTGATCTACCTTTTTACATTCTCAGCAGTATTAGATGAGTTATCTAGTGTGTTTACATTATTGCCAGGCTTTGGCATTATTACTATTTTTTTATTTTACTATTCTAGTAGGTTTTTTTCTATCTTCACTTTTTTTCCAACATACTCATAAAATTGTACTGTTTACATTGAGATTGACCTCTACCACTTCATCCATTCTCATTGACCCTCCTCTCCATCTCATCTCCAATCTTGTCTTCCCTCTGCTAGATCCCTCCCTCCTTCTTTACACTCCTTAAATTGTCCCTTCAATGCAAAATTTAATTGAGCTTTTTATTATGTTTGAATTTATGTATAGGATTTTTTCATCCCTTTAAGTTTGATTCAGCTCCCACATATCAGCGACAACATATGGTATTTCTCTTTTTGAGCTTGTGTCCGTTCACTTAACATGATGTTCTCGAGTTCCACTCATTTTGCTGCAAATATTATTTCATTTTTTTAATTGCTGAGTAATATTACATTGCATAAAGGTACAATAATTTTTATACATTATTCAGTTGCTAGGCACTTTGGTTGATTCCATATCCTTGCTACTGTGAAAAGTTCTGCACTGAATATGGAGATGCAGGTGTCTATGTGGTATGATGACTCATCTCCCTAAGGGTATATACCCAGTAATGACATAACGGGGTCACATAGCAGTTCTATCTTTAGTTTTCTGAAGTATCTCCATATTGATTTCCAAGGTGGTTGAACCAATTTACAGCCCCACCAACAGTGTGAGAGGGTTCCCTTTTCTCCACAACCTCACCAGCATTTGTTATTTGTTTTACTGACCTTGGCCATTCCTACTGGAGTAAAATGGAATCTCAGAGTTGTTTTGATTTGTATTTCCCTAATGGCTAGGGATATCGAGCATTTTTTCATGTGTTTCCTGGCAGTACAAACTTCTTCAGTTGAGAACTATCTATTCAGTTCCTATGCCCACTTGTGTATTGGATTATTTGTTGTTTTTGGAGTTGTTATCTTGAATTGTTTGTAAATTCTGGAAATTAGTCCTCTGTCAGATATGTAGGATACAAAGAATCTCTCCCGTTCAGTGAGGTCTTCCTTAACCCTGTTTATTGCTTCCTTTGCTGTACAGAACTTTTTAAAATTCATCTAATGTCATTTATCATTCTTGTTGCAGTTTCCTGAGCAATTGGAGTCTTATTAAGAAAATGCTTTCCTATTGCCTATATGTCAGAGCATATTGCCTATCTTTTCTTCTAGTAATTTGAAGATTTATGGTTTTATGTTGAGGTCTTTTCTCCATTTCCAGTTAATATCAGGTATATTGAGAGGTATGAGTCTGTTTTCATTTTTCTGCAAGCGGACATCCAAGTTTCCCAGCACCACTTGTTGAAAAGGTTATCCTTTCTCTAGTTGGCCTGCTTTGCTCATTTGTCAAAAATCAAGTGGCTATAGATGCATTGGTGTATCTCTGGGTCTTCTATTCTGTTCCACTGGTCTTTCAGGCCTATTTTTGTGCGAATACTAAGCTGTTTTTGCTACTACAACCCTGTAGTATAGATTAAAGTCAGGGATTGTCATCCCACCTGCACTAGTTTTGCAGTTTAAGAGTGTTTTGGCTACGTGGTCTGTTGTATTTCCATATGAATTTTTGGATCATTTTTTCTATTTCTGTAAAGTTTGTCATGGGGATTTTAATGGCGATTGCATTAAATCTATAGATTGCTTTCCGTAAGATAGCCATTTTTACAATATTGATTCTCCTAATCCATAACCAGGGGAGGTGCTTCCACCTTTTAGTATCCTCTTCAATTTCTTTCTTTAATGTTTTAAAATTTTCCTTATAGAGATCTGCAGGATCTTTGATTAGATTGATTCCAAGGTATTTAATTTTTGGTGGGCTATTGTGAAAGGGATTGGAGCAGTAATTTCCTTCTCTTCTTGCTTACAGTTGGTGTAAAGGAAGGCTACTGAATTTCAGTGTTAATTTTGTATCCTGCCACTCTGCTAAAGTTGTTGACCAGGCCTAAATGTTTTCTGGGGAGATTTTGGGGTCCTTTAGGTAAAGTATCATGTCATCTGCAAATAAGGATAATTTGACCCCTTCTTTGCCTATCAGTATCCCTTTGATTTCTTTCTCTAGTCTGATTGACCTGGCTAGGACTTCAATCAAAATGTAAGTAAGATAGGAGAGAGTAGACATCTTTGTCTTGTTCCAGATCTTAGAGAAAATGGTTTCAATTTTTCTACATTTAATGTGATGTTGGCTGTAGGTCTGTTATAAATGGCCTTTATGATGCTAAGGTATTTTCCTGTTATGCCTATCTTCTCCAGGGTTTTTATCATAAAAAAGTGTTGCACTTTGTCAAAGGCCTTCTCAGCATGGATTGAGATGATCATGTGATTTTCATTTGCAGGCTTCTTGATATGTTGAATGACATTAATCAGTTTTCATATGTTGAACCAACCTTACATCTGTGCAATAAATCCCACATGGTCATGGTGAATAATCCTCTTAATCTGTTGCTGAATTCTGTTTGCCAGGAATTTGTTGAGAATTTTTGTATATAAGTTCATTAGGGAAATTGGCCTATAATTCTCTATCTTTCATGTATCCTTGCCTGCCTGGTTTAGGTTCCAAGGTGATGGTAGTTTTGTAGAATGAGTTTGGGAGTGCTCCCTCATATCTGGGGCTGGGATTTAGCTCAATTGGTAGAGTGTTGCTCTGCAGTCTTTGAGGTCCCAGATTTGACTCCCAGCACCACAAAAATGGGAGAAGTATCTGGCAATCCACTCCCAAGGCAATCCCAAAACAATCAGCCATTGAAAACCCTATGAGGGTCTCTATGAGTCAGATATGACATGATAGCACCTAACAACAACAACCCTCCTTTTCTACTTTTTGAAATAATTTGAGGAAAACTGGTATTAATTCTTCTTTGAAAGTTTGGTAGAATTCTGCTGTGAACCAATCGGTACCTGGGCTCTTCTTTGGTGGAAGGCTTTTTATTACTTTTTCTATTTCACCATATGTAATAGGTCTGTTTAGGTCACTTATGGTCTCCAGGGATAATTTTGGTAAAATGTATGTGTTAAAAAATTTATCCATTTCTTCTGTATTTTCATACTTTGGGCAATACAATTTCTCAAAATATTCCTTGATGATTTTCTGAATTTCATTGGAATCGGTAGTTATGTTCCCTATTTCATCTCCAAATTATCATGATTTTGGCCTTTTCATTTTTTGCATTGATGAGATTGGCCAGGGAAGTGTCTATTTTATTAATTATTTTTTAAAGAACCAGCTCTTAGTCTCATTAATTCTTTGAATTATCTTTTTAGATTTTCATTGAGATATCTCTGCCTTGATGTAGATAATTTCTGTCTGAGTGTTCCTTTTGAGATTGATTTGTTGTTGGCTTTCTAGTGCTTTGATATGGGTCATTAAGTCATTTATTTGGCCCATCCCTATCTTACTGATGAAGGTACTCAATGCTATGAATTTCCCTCTTAAAACTGCCTTTGCTGTATCCCATCTTTTTGGTAAGAAGTCTTTTCATCCTCATTTGATTGTAGGAACTTTTTATTTCCACTTTTATTTCTTTAAGAACCCATTAATAATTTAGCAGTGTATTATCCAGTCTCCATGAATTTGTAAAATTTCTGGTGTTTTTCTTGTTTTCAAGTTTCAATTTTATTCCATTATTATCTGATAATGTACAGGAGATGATTTCTACTTTTTTGCATTTATTGAGGCTATTTTTGCATGCTAAAATGTGATCTATCTTAGGAAAAGTTCCATGTGGTGCTGAGAAGAATGTATATTCCTCATCAGATGGAGGGAATATTCTGTAGATATTTGCAAGTTCCAGTTGGTCTAAGATGCAAATTAAGCTCATTTTTTCTTTGTTGAATTTTTGTTTTGATGACCTGTCTCTTAGTGAGAGTGGGGTATTAAAGTCTCCCATAATTATTGTGTCAAGTCAAATGTATTCCTTTATTTCCCATAAAGCTTGTTCTATGAAGCTAGGTGCCTCTGTATTTGGAGACTATATGTTAAGTATCATTATTTGTTTCTGGTTGATTGTTCCTTTTAGTAATGTCCTTCTTTATCTCTTCCAATTAGTTTTGGGTTGAAAGTTAATCTATGTGAAATTAGTATTGCAACTCCTGCATTTTTTCCCCCTGCTTGTTATATTGTCTTTGAGCGCTTAATTCTCAACCTATTACACTCTGTGGGTTAGATGAGTCTCTTGAATGGCACATATGGAGGGTTTATGTTTCTTTATCCATTTGGCAAGTCTATGTCTCTTAATTGGTGAGTTAAGACCATTTACATTAAGAATTACTGAGAAGTGTTTATTGTTATGTATCTAGTCAGTACTTGTTACTGGTGTTTGATTCATGTTTATCTCATTTCTTTCTTGATTTCCTCTCATGTTTATTGTTCATTTCTTTGATCATCTATGTGGGGTTGTCTTATCTCCCTTGTATGTGGTAGTTGATTGAGGATCCCCTGTAATGCTGGCTTGGTGATTGCAAATCATTTGAATGTGGCAATATCATGGAATGTCTTCTACTCCTTATCTATTTTAAAAGATAACTTTGCTGGGTAATGTATTCATGGTTGGAAGTTGTTCTTTTTCAGAACATGGATGATATGTGTCCAGGCTTTTCTAGTTTTCAAAGTTGATGTGGAGAAATCCCTGGTTATTTTAATGAGTTTGCCTTTGAACATCAGTTGGCGTTTTTCCCTAGCTACTTCCAAAATTGCTTCTCTGTTGTCCAAAGTAAGCATTTACACAATAATGTGGTGGGGAGGATCTGTTTTGGTCTACTCTGGGTGGGGTTCTGAATAATTCAGTTGCATAAGTATCCAATTCTTGCATTAGATTTGGAAAGTTTTCACCCACTATGTCTTGGAATAAATTTCCTAATCCTCTTGTATTGCTTTCTGCTCCTTCAGGGACTCCTGAACTCTTAGATTTCACTTTCTCATTTTGTTTGAAACCTCTTGTAGATTGAGCTGGTATTGTTTCATCACTTTTCCTATCTTAGCTGTGTGTAGGTGATACCTTGTATTCCTTCTTCTGAATATGAGATCCTCTGTTCAGGCTTATCCAGTCTGGATGCTGAAGATTCTATTAAAATATTTATTTCATTCAGCTAGACTTGCATCTCAAGGATTGTGGGTTGGTTTGTTTTAATAGTTTTTATCTCTGAGGAGAATATAGACTCCAAATGAGATACTTTCTTCTCCAAGATCTCATGGGTGCTGTTGGTGTTAGCTTTGATATCTCCCAGCATATTTATAATAAAAATTCTGAATTCTAATTCTGACATCTCTAGAAATCAGGATTGTTTGAAATTATCTGTTGAGAAGCTTTGGTCTGTGGGATCTTTGCATCCAGAGTGTCCTTTCATGATTCATGTATTTTTTTGATGAGGCTTGCCCATTGCTTGGTCTGAGAGTTAGATTCCACCTCCTCTGAGTGTGAAGATTCTCCCTCTGGCACTCTTGAACATGTTCTATGTCCTACTTTTGTTTACTTTTTGGAGACCTTCTCCTAGAGATCTCGGGTTTAACTGCCTTTCCTCCTACCAGGAGCAGATAGTGCCCCTCTGAGAGAGCCCCCCTCATTTCCCTTACTCCAGAGTTCTTGTCCAGTGTTTTTCAGTGTCTGTTTCCTGCCTGTTATTGCCTATTGGTGGCTCTTATAGATCTGTTTTCATTCTTCTCTTGTGTAGAACTTCCTAGGCAGTGATGACAGCTTTATTTTGAGATTTCTCATTTCCACTGCAAGGAAAGGGTTTTCCCTACCTGCTCTCACATTAAAAGCTGGCAGGTCTTGGGGAAGGGGTTTCTACAGAGCCTCCCTCTAGCGGGGAATGATGGCAGAAAGTCCAAACTAGTGTCTCAGTCTGGCTTTGGTTTCTGGATGCTCTCGGCAACCCCTCCTGTGAGGTGCTCTGCCTGTGCTGTGTTAACAGAGAGGCAGCATGTTCCCTGCCACCCTACCAAGACTTCTGGCTCCCCTGCAGTGCTTGCATGCTGAGATTTCAGTTCAGAGAGCACAGTCCAAAAGGCAACAGCAAATGATGGCAAGCCAGATCCCAATGCTGGGCTCACTACCATCTCGTGTGACCTGAGCCCTGCTGTGCTTCCTCAGTGATCCTCTGCTGCAGTTGGCAGGATGATATTGTGCTACCCCCAAAGAATCTGAGGCCGCTACCCTGTTTTGGGACTTGTGCCTCCCCACTCTCCTGGCACAAACTGTGCAGCTAGGACCTCTGGGGCAAGAAGATGGTGGGGGCCCTGGCCATGCCTGCCACAGTTGGAGTCTGGACACCCTCTGCCCTTCATGTGTCCTGAGACCTGCTGTGCTTGCTTGCTGATCACAGGCTGCAGTGGGCGGAATGATATCGTGCAACCTCCAGAGGTTCAGAAACCTGTGTTCTAGTGTGGGACTTGTGCCCCATTGTACTCCTATTGTAAGCTGCGCAGCCAGGACCTCCATGGCAGGGGGATGGTGGGCACACAGCCAGCACCACACCTGGTGTCCAAGACTCACTCACCAGTTGCTTTCCATGGGAAGTGCTACCTATATCTTATGAGCAGGATGTTGTCAGGTTACCAGGGCTGCATGCCTTGGGGGATCTGAGCTCCAGAAGCCCATGTGAAAATTTCCCCTGGGCTCTATGTTCTCTGTGCTCTGTGATCCAGGCAATGGAGGATCATCCACAGTGGTTTCTTTAGTTCTTCTCCACTTTTGGATTTCAATCTCCTGGACCTCTCGAATCTCTCCACTTTCTGTTCAACCCACATGGTGGCAGACGAATTGCTCCTTGGTTTCCTGGTGGCCCAGTTCTGTGAAGCTGATAATTTTCTCTTCCTGCTGGAGCAAGTGTCCATGTTTCTGATGGCATACTCTCACTGATCTGATGTGCTGATGCCTCCTCACCTTTTTAAAATTTTTCTGCAGTTGGTGATATTTACCTAACCTTGTAGATATTTACCTAACCTTGTAGATTATGTATATATGGAGAAGGCCCTGGCAATCCACTCCCAAGGCAATCCCGAAACAGTCAGCCATTGAAAACCCTATGAGGGTCGCTATGAGTCAGATACCGACTCGATGGCACCTAATAACAACCATATATATATATATATATATATATATATATATATATATATATATATTAGATAGATAGATATAGATAGATTGATAGATTGATAGATAGATAGATAGATAGATCCCTAGCTCTCATGTAACTTATTACTCTGTCTGACTGACCAATATGCATTCTAAGCCACGGTTTAAGCTCTCCTATTTCTCCACATCTCAAGGTGGATGTTATCTGTCTGCCATCTTAGCCAGTCTGATCATTCCCATTTTAAAGTCAACCTGAGCCCAGATTCCAGGGATTAGGGTGGAATATTATTGAGGGGTCCTCTCAGAAACTCTGCCTTTGCAATTAACCTAAGTCAAGCATTAATTAACACAACTCAAGAGATATTTTCTCATAAATCATTCCTTGCACTTAAATGTATAATTTCTAGCAATATACAAATAAACTAATTTATTCAAAATGCATGTACTTGGATTCTAGTTTTCAGACTTTTCTAAAAGTAATCACCTGTCCAAAGTAGTCACCAAGGAAAATATCAAATTATTCCTTGCCATGGCAAAATGGCTCTTTACAAAGGATTTCATAGTTTTAATGTTGACATCTTGCTTTCTTGTTAATGTGGCAAATACATTATCTTTGATGACAGTTCATACATCTCTCCCTCCATGAGAGCTTCAGCATTTTCTCCAGACAGGTATAGTCCTTTGCTGTATTGCCATAAAGCCTGCTTCATGCTTAAGTCTCTTAATATTTTGGACTATAATTTGTAATTCTGACATTCTTTCCATTTGTATACTTGAATTCCATGAAGATAGATCTATTGCAGTAAAATGAGGTCATAGAATGTAGCAGGTGGTTGAAATATAATTTCTAAATGGACAATTGAAATGGCAGGATTAGACTAGAATACAAAGGACAACATCACAATAAGCAACAGATTAGGAGACTTTATAGGGCTTGGTAAATTGGGCAACTTTATTTTTGTGGTAATGATTTCAAATCAATATTTTCTGTAGTTATAATTTGTCTACACTTAATTTTATTCTTATGTCACCCTGATAGGCAGGTGAGCTTAGGCATTAGCAGATAATATGGAGGAAAGGGTGATTGAAACTGACACCTACAGTTCAGCCATGACAGATGAAGCAATGTGCATCTCTCAGGACATTGGAATGACATTTTCTAATGGGCCTCACACTAATCTAAGCAATTGAACCACTTACAAAACAAAAAAACCCTGGCTCACTTCACACTCGGTGCCCCAAGGTGGGCACCCAGAGGTAATGTCACACGAAGCAGAGCATGCTCTGGTTTGAATAAAACTAGGGAAAACATGTGCCTACTCTGTCTTTTCCTTTCTTCTTTTCTTTCTTCCTCCCCACTTGCCCTTTGTTCTTCTCTTCTAGCAAGGACGGGCATCCATATTCCCTTCTCTCTGGCCCACTATCTTCTTTATCTAAGGTACTAACCAAGCTCAACTCTGCTTAGCTTCCAAGATCTGTTGGGATCAGACTCCACAGTGCTACAGCTGTAGGCTTGTACAATATACTTGGCTTATATTGGAATCTTAGTAAATATTTAACTTCTACTTTTGACTGTTAGACCAATATAGCCATACTTGTAGACTTTGATAGTTTTCTACATATACTTTTTATCTTATTTTCCTTCCTCTTTCTTTTACTCTCATCCACTTTCAATCACTACCCTGTGCAAAAGATCTTATGTTACCTCAAATCCAGCTCAGACGCAAGAAGGTAAATCTTATGGTCATTTTCTCCAAAGTGCTAGGACACATTAAAGGTAATAGTAATAGCTTCAGTTGACTGAGTACTCTCTATGCCTTACAGTTTTATACAATATCTACATTAACATGAAATTTTCAAGTCAGAGAGTATAATCCCTAGCTTTTGAATGTTGAAGAAATTAAGACCAGAAAATTTAGTAGTTTGTCCAAATTTGCACTACTATTTATATTCTGGTATTCAAACCTAGCCAGAACTGACTTCAATGTCAGGTTTTGTCCATAATAGAAAGTTTTTTCTCTCAAGAAGGGTAACTGGGTGGCTGGCCTCTGAGACTGGATAGTGATATTCTTCGCTAGGAAAGTCTAAAATCTTCTCCCATTTTATCACATTTTAAGTTAATATAGCCTGCAGCCATAGCCCTGTAGCATCCGATCCCGTCAGATCTCGGAAGCTAAGCAGGGTTGGGCCTGGTTAGTACCTGGATGGGAGACCGCCTGGGAACACCAGAAGCTGTAGGCTTGGGAGAAGGACCTGGCAACCCCCTCCCAAAAATCAATCTGCCATTGAAAACCCTGTGAACAGCAGGGAAGCACTGACAATAGTGTTTCCCCTGTTATACAGAGGGTCACTATGAATCGGACACCGACTGGACGGCACCTAACAACAACAACAAGTTCATATAGCAAGATACCTGAGACTGGATACTTTATATAGATAAGAGATGTATGTAGTGCACAATTATGAAAGCTGAAATTATAAAATTGAATAGCCCCATCTTTTTAGCCTCTGTAGAGGGCCTTCTGGCTATGAAAATGGCCAGGAGGCATGGAAGATAGCCTTAAATAGTGGGAGCACATTTTAAAGCAGTGAGCAGAACTTGCAGAAAAGGGATTCATGGGAGGTGCTGGGATCACTTATACTACCCTATTCTTATTAGTACTAATCTGATCCTATAAGAGTTAGAACTCTACCAGATGGCATGAATCTTTTCCAAATGTGGTGTTCCCAAGGAATTATAGACTTTTCCTTAAGGCCCAGTTCATACTGATTCCAACACCTCTCAACATTACCATACTAGGGACCTGTTCCCAAAACATGGAGAAAATACACCTAGCCCATAGCACATCACATAGGTAACTCTTAGATTCCCTGGCTCTCCATGATCCCACAACCTATTATAATAAGTTAGGGATGCCATTTTCCCAGGTCTGACTCAAGGGCACCTAAGAACATCAACAATAACAACAACAACATGGAACTTGGATGGCTCTGGCTAGGGTTATATGAGGTTTTTCTCAGGATTTTAACCCTGAACAAAAGGAAGAATGTACAAATTCAACTCAAGTAAACAGGTTTCCTGATGTTTAGTTTGAAATGTTTAGTGAGGTAGGAAAGGGATCGTGGTGTTTGGGGTGTGCTCTGGAAAGTCAGGGAGAGGTTAGGAGTAGAGCAAAATGTGGTGAATCAGGCAGATAACAGGAGACCATATCAACACAGGTGGATGTGCCTCTATATTATGAGTTTCACTAGTAGGAACATGATGGATATGGGACCAGGCCATATTAATGAACCTTTTTAGCGAGTCAGTAAGATGATGACCATGAAAATTCTATCTCAGCTCAGTTTTAGTCACCCTCACCAGGGATGGGTCAGGGGTCTTGAGAATGGGGTGGGGGTCACCAAAACAAATCTGATAGTAAGGAAATGCACTTGAAAAAGTGCTACATCAAACATTTTTTTCCTTCTTGCTTAGACAGGCAAACTACAAATTTAGAAAAGATATATTGGCTTAAAAATACACAATTTATATTTGTAGAACTGTGAACAATGTAGCAAGAATGAATAACTGAAGAAAATCTGTCATGTTAATATGTTTCTCCCATGATAGGTAAAATTATATTCAAAGGACTCTTACCAAAGGGGTGTGTGTGTGTGTGCATTTTCATTTGAGGGGCTCCTATTAGGATTAAGAAGATGTCATTAAATATTAAAGAGCCTTTATCCATTAGTTTTGTTCAACTAAAGAATGGCTTGAATACAGAGTAGTCTGATTTTAGTAAATGCTTTTACTAAATTAAACCAACTGTGTTTCTGGTTTGTCATGATATTCCTTTTCCTTATAGGAGAAAGGATAATTTTCTGCCTCTTCATTTCAATATTAAGTAATGTTGTTAGTTAGGCTATAGCTATACATTTCTCTTAACTAAAATCAAGCCTAAAAATAAGTGGGAGATAAAATTTTCTGGGGAAAATATTTTTTATTTTCCTTAGAGCACATGTATATTTCAATCAACTTTATACTTGTCTTTTCAGTTCCTGTACCCTGCTGGGTAGCTTTTGAAGGCCCTTGGAAGGACAGAATGAGGTCAGAGAAACATATACTAGAAGGATGCAGGACAGTGTTCAGGACCAACAAATGTCACTGGATTTTCCATAGGAAAAAGAAGTTGACAACTGGTCATTGAAATAATTGCCTTAAATTAAGGAGACAGGGCTTTCTAAACCTAATAAAAACAAACTTGAAATATATGTTTTGACAGGTATTCAGTTTTACTTTCAAAATGAAACACCTGTCAGGAGAATTGATAACTTGCTTTTATATTAATTTACCACCCTCCAGTCAAAATAAAGCCAATGTGTGTTTATGTTAAGTAATAGGGAATGATTTAATATTTGAACAAAGAAACGGAAGTTGAATAATCTATGATGACCACAGATGTGTCACTGTGGTAGGTTGACAAAAGAAGTTGGTTCTCAGTGCTCACTGAGAAAATACACTGGGATTATCTGCCTCAAGAAATATTTCAGGTCCTACTTAAATCAAACTATGTGATGAGAAAAGAATCTCATTAATCTAATTTATGTTCTGGTTTGAAGCTTAGATTGCATATTGAACCTGCAGAACTTTTTAAATGTTCATTGATAGTGATGCAGTTGAACTCAATTGCTACTGGAAAGTTCACCTAGTAAATTAAAAAAATGACTACATTTAGACAATTTTCCTTCCCCAGTTTCATTTCTTGGTTTAAGCTATTGATTAACTCAGGTAAACTGCACATTGAACTAAAAGATGTAAAGTAATGGCTTAGAATATAACTATAAAATAATGAGTAAATCTAACTTTTGTATTTTACATCAACTTAATTGGATTAGCAGTATTTTTAGTCATAAGCAGATGATTCTCATCATCTTTCCCTTGTTCTAATGATCATGTGCTGGGTCTTCCTTGTGATTGATTCCTGAGCCTGCCACACCATCAAAAGTACTCTTCAGTCATATTAGAGAATCATCTGAATTTTTAATAGAACAAAATATTTGGAAATGAAAGAAGTCATTATTCAGAATACAGAAATGAATTTCTGGATCCAGAAACATGAAACTTATCTTTGTGAAGAGATATTTTTAACTTCTAAATTTTCCTTGGATATTTTGATCTAGAACTTCACAACCTGCATTTCCCCCACAGAAAAGGTCAGTATATCCAAAAAAAGTATATATTTTAAAATCTGGAATATTTTCTCACTTGATTTTTTAACTAGGTTCTTGGTCATATTCCAACCAGTAACTTGTTTTCTGCTACTTCATATGATGTCAATATAATGTATTGCATTCTCCTGTATTTTTAGCTAGTTAACTTTAGCTGAAAATTTTATCTCTGATTTAAGATGAATCACTTAGAAGAAGAAAGACAAGCATGTGAAAGTCAGTGTCTAAAAATAGTTTCTAAATATGAAGCAAACTAAGAACTGTAGTCTTCTTTATAATTAGAGATGTGCCAGAATTTTGATTTGGAAGAAAAAGACTCAGTTATGGAAAGAGGAGAAGAGGAAAAAAAGGGTTCCTTAGAAAGAAGTGTTTTAAAACTTTGTTTACAAATTTTAAGAAAATTTCTCCTAAATAGATCTTTGTTTCTATCTTAAAGTATTCTGATATGAAAATATACACATATCCACACACACTCACACACACCACCTGAGAAATTATGGCAGGATGATATTCATAAATATGAAATATATGGTTCCCAGTAGACTAAACCAAGCAGGCTACAAAAATTTAAACAGGCAAAGATATTGGCATAAAATTGTACACTAAAAAAAAAAAGTCATCACAAAATTATGATTGATAGTAATAATTTTATCCAGTTAAATATATCTTTGTTATAGACAGTCTATAAAATTAACATGGTGGTTGTTATATGGTATTGAATGAATACCTAAATATATATAGACTAGTCATTTTTCTCCCAAGAAGGTTGTAAATTATTGTAAATTCTTCACTGTCAGCATTCTGAGAAATGCATATTTTGTGAAATGTGAAAATTTACTATGAAATCAGCTGGATCTTCTACCATTCAAAAAAATTCCTACACACTATTTTAAGTACAAAAACAAAGCAAATTTTTTTCCACTGGCAAATTTTTCTGTGAGACATAATTTAAAAGCAAATAAAATTAATGTTTAGTATTAAAAACAAATTATTACTATTTATGTGAAAATATAAATGATTAACAGTATTTATGTCTATCTTTATGTGGCTGGTGGTAAGTGTAAAATAGAGGCAGGAAAATGGTGGACTGGGAAAAGAGCCTACTCTGTGAATATATTCTCTAAGCCTAGAAATTTCAAGAAAAATAGCATCAATATGTACTAGCTATCTATTGTACTCATTCCTTTTGTGGTTTTCTTTTATTTTCTTCTATACAATGTGTTCTTTTAATACACCAAATGCTTTTCTTTTCTTTGTGTTTTGTTTTGTGGTTTTTTGGTTTTGTTTTGTGACAGAATCTCACTAGGAAGTCCAGGCTGGCATGGAATTCACTCTAGCCCAGGCTGACCTTGAACTCCAGATCTCCCTGCTTCATTCTCATAAGTGCTGAGATTATAGGTATGTGCCACCATGACTGGTTCCTTTCTTTTTTGTGAAACTCTAACTTCAGCAATGCTAGCTAATCTTTAAAAACTGAAGGGCATTCACAGTTTTTTAACAGTTTTCAAGATAATTCAGTACCAATAGGCTATGGTTATGAAATGTGACTAATGAAATATGGAAGTAGAATACAGATAAAGGATGATATCCTCATCTAATCATTTAATTTCCAAACTGAACAGTCCATACTGATTTACCAAACCCATTCTCATATAAAAAGATTTCCATAGTGCTAAACCCTAAAAGAAATGTCTTTTGTTTATCTCTGAGTACTAGGTACTTGTTAACATAATGCATATTAAAAGGAAAAATCTCTTAAAAAAGAAGAATCTCTTTTCATAAAGTACTTTTTATAATTAACTTTAATGAAAACAAAAGTATGCCATTAAATTATACCTTAATGAAAGAGAATCTTTCAGAAGATAAAATAAAGGTAGAATACTGATAGTCTAAGTTAACTTAATGGTAGTTAGTAGAACACCTATGTAGAGCCAGGATTAATCCTCCTTTTGACACCAGAAACACAACCATTTGTTCCCCCTTTCTCTCCCATCTACCAGGAATTACAGAGTTAAATATAATATCATTATAGTGTAGCAGGAAGCAAGGTCCATCAGAGAGAAAGAATCAGCCAAACATCAGCATTAATTAGAGGAAGGGATTTTATTGCTGGCAGAGTAAGGTCAGAATCTCTCAGTCCCCAAGATGGTCACACTCACGGAGTTATTCTTTCCTGTCCCTTAAATAGTGCTTACAGATTAGGAGACAAAGTGGTCTGTGGGGGTTTTTTTGATTGGTTAAACAGTCTGCAGGTATTACAGAGTAATCTAAGCAGAAAGCAAAATGTCCTTGACTACAAAATCTTTAAGAAATAACTTCTAGACACCAGGGGCTGTGTCCATGGGTTGGGGGTGGGGTTACTGCCATTGCTTCTGTGTTCAGAGGGAATGGCTCCTGGCATCCCTAGATAAGAGAGTGTAGTCTTGTTCTTTGATCAGGGGAGTGAGGAATATAAACTCTTGAGTCTTAACGGAGTTGGGCCTGGTGTGGTTTAATTAGGTTTTCTCTCCTCAATAGCAATGATAAATAAATGATTTGGCCAAAGTGATATAATTTTTCTGTCACTCCTTGGTTCTTATTTTTAATTTTTGTTTGAATTTACTTAGTATATTTATGCTGTTTGTGGTACATTTTTCTAAAAGCCATTTTGGAATGAAGCAAGGCATAAATAAAATTTGGTGATGTAAAGTGTCAGAATAAGGAAAAGTCTTCCATTCTTTTAACAAGTAAAAAGTTAGTTGTAAAAGATAGACACAGACATAGATATACAAAAAAGGTTTCCCAAGAGAGGAGTTTATCAGACTTCCAGGAGCTAATGGTTGCATGAGAGAATAGAGTAGACACATTATAATTCTAGTAGTGGTGACCTCTGTAGCCATATGTGGAGATTTCTGTCGGTGTGTAATTAGTGAACATCTGTGGCCATGGTTTACAGATATCTGGAAACAAAGTTATAAAAATCATTCACATTATATATCAAGCCATTCACCTAAAAATCATTAAAATGCTGCAAAAATGTAACCAAATGGATTTGAAAATAATACTTTTTACTCAAAGTAATCTTTGATGCTTTTGGAATTCAGAAGTTCAGTTAGAAGCTTTATTTATAGTTGGCCTGCTTTAGGAACAAACATTATCTTGCCACCTGGAAAACTCCTAATCCAAATCAGGAACATGACCTATGGGTCTTTGGGCCAAAGGGCATTAAAAGAGAGGCAAGCAGTTTTCTCTGATTTCACAAATCTTGATGGTGCACTACATTGAGATTATTCCTTTTTTTAACTTCTCAAAAGTGAAATTTTTGGTCTCATTAAATTATGGCCAGTTGAGCCAGGTGTCATGGTGTACCCTTGTCACCCTAGAAACTAGGGAGGCTAAGGTAGGAGGCCAGGGGCAGCCTTCATAATTTGGCAAGACCCACTCTCAAGAAAATAAAACAAGGGCACCTCAGTGACAGAGCACTTGCCCAAAATGTGTAAGGTCTTGGGTTCAATCCCCCAATGCTGAAAAAATAACAGCAACTACAACAAAAGTATCAATTGTAAGAACAGCTGACTGACATGGGACAGAGTTGAGTATATATCTGTCTTTAGTTTTTCTGAGCAAAAACCCTTGCATTAACATGTTTTTGCTAGGTGCCTTTGAGTGGGTGTCCAACTCATAGCAACCCTATGTACAACAGATGAAACACGATTATCAGTGCTGCTCTGCTATTCATAGGGTTTTCAATGACTGATTGTTTTTTCAGAGTGGGTTGCCAGGTTCTTCTCCCAATCCTACAGCACCTGGTGCTCCCAGATGGTCTCCCATCCAAGTACTAACCAGGCCTGACCCTGCTTAGCTTCCAAGATTTGATGGAATTGGATGCTACTCAGGTAAGTCTGCAAGCAGCATTAACATGCAGGACATTAAAATCACACTTTGTGAGAAAGTGATATCAATCAGCCCACCCTGAGTTTGTAGCAGTCAGCTGAAAGCAAGGATTCTTTCTCTATTTCTTGTGAACTTCTTGATCACAGAGTTGTAAGCTTTTCCTTGTTTCATTGAATGTTCTCATGAAAAAAGTAGAGATCTGACTATGTTTGCAAACCAGTGCCCATTCTTGACACATAATCAGAAAATTATACTTTGAATGAGGTTTGTCCCTTATCTGTATTTGACCAATGAAAGCTGAGTTGTAAAGATCAGGCTTGACCATGCTTTTTACTGTATACCTGAATCCCTTTCTCCAAACTGGTCTTTATTGGCAACAAATCTGATATTTTGACCTCTTTTATACACTTTTTTCTATTCTAAATTGGTTCCAAATTGGCTCAATTGACTTTTTTCTTAACTTTGTAAATCAATACTTAACTTTTCTTAATAATTATTTCAAAGGAAATGCATCCAACTAATTCAATTAAGTAAAGGAAGGATAAAATTTAATAAAATGGTCAAACTGAAATGCCCTATCTGTTAAGTTCACAGAACTGCACATACATCCTTACCTGGAATTCTCCTTGCCATGTTGTACCAGCTGTAAGTACTTTTCTATTGGTCACTGATTTTATCAGACCACATTCTCATGTTCTTCATATAGCTAGCCTGTGTTGTACCGTGTTATGAACCACATGAAGCTTCCTTTTGCTACTGCTGCCTGTCACATGTTACAGGCCACGGGAACCTTTGTAGAATCCCTAAAGGCAAATCTAATGGCTCAGCATCAAAAAGCCAATCCAGGGTAATAGCATTATCAATTTTTGAAAAATTTCCATTGTCTAACACAGAGACTACATTTCTGATGGATGGCTCTATTTGGAACATAATCTTGCCAGTTCATAATGTAGCTTACAACCATCAGAATTAGCTTCCCACTTCATAAGTCGGTGATACCTAGCTAAGTATAGGACATGTTTATATGGATGAGTAGTTTTTATTTCATGGCACATCTACAAATGCTTAATCAAAAAAACAACAGTTTCACAGGACTTATCCTTCTTAAGGTTCCTGTTTCTATTGTTAGCTATGAGAATAACTTTAAAATACAATTAATTCATTCATTTATACAATTTGGTAGTCCATCTTTTAGTTAGCATATGATGATTAGTTTAGAAGGGAATGAGATTCTGCAGATTGTTGAGTTCTGAATAAAGGGCTGAGTAAAATTTTGACAAGACTAAAATCGTGCTACGCAATTTATAAACCATAGCTGAGTTGGACTCAAACATCAAATGTATTTGAATTTCAGCTATTCACAGTTTTTTAGTCTTGGGAAAGCAATTTAAGCTTTTGAAGGCTCGGTTTATTTCTGTGTAAAAAATAGTAGGAAAAATGGCTATTCTATTTTTCTCCATATTATTTTTGCATGGCAAAGTATAGTGGGTTTTTTTTCTGTTTTAATTATAAAAAACTGACACCCACTCTTCTTCTCTCCCTAAAAGTAAAAAACAAGAGTGTGCATGTTGAAGACTTTTTGAAAGATCAGAGGAGGGAGGATTAAACAAGTTTCACTGGTTTTAGTTAAATGGAGGACTCTAGTGACTTTAGTAATGCAAACAACTATGGTAACTCCAGTGGCAGGATTCAAAGATCATTTGATCCCAGAGTAGGATAAGTAAATCTTTGTTGATCTTGTGATATATTGAGAGAATAAAAGCACCCACTATGATTTTAAATGACGTGTATATTTAAAAAGGACATGTGTAAAAATATCACTTGATATCTGTACAGTTTTCCCTCCATATCTGTAAGTTCCACAGCCATAGAGTCAATCAACTGCAGATAATATATTTTAAAAGATAGTAGAAGCTTCCAAAAAATGATACTTGTATTTGCAAAGTGCCAAGCATTATGTTAAATGCCATAAATGAAGGGATATGTAAGCAACAGGGCTATAGCCTTCCTGCCATTTCACAGATCCTCAATCTCTCTCCAGCAATGATTGTTTGAGCATTGTTCTACTTGTGTCTATCTTTTGTGGTATGTGGTTAGGCCTATCATGGCCACTTCTAATATTAAATATGTACAGACATTTTTCCTGTTATTATTCCCTAGTATAGGATAATGACTATTTACCTAGAATTTATTTTACGTTGAGTATTATAAATAACACAGAGATGATTTAATGTACTCAGGAGGATATGCATCAGTTGTATGCAAATACTGCCCCGTTTTATATAAGGAACTTGAGTATCTGTGGATTTGGGTATTTGTGGAGGATCCTATAATTAATCTCTCTCAGCTACCAAGAGACTACTGTATAACATTTTATAAGGACTTGCATAAATATTGCCATTATAACTTTTCAGGTACTTTTTTTTTTTTCAGCTAAACTACCAGACCATGTCTAAGTATTCTGTTGATAGAAAATGCAACATCTGCTCACACACTTCCTCGACTTAGATCTTTTTCTCTGCCCTTTTGTCCCCAAATCCAAAGGGTTCATTCATTTCAATGTGGAGGAGGGATCACTACTACTTCCAACACAATGGGCAGGTGAACTAGTGTTGCTGACTGATTTCCCTGCCTCATGGGAGGTCACTCTGATGTCTTCTGGGCTTTTTTCCCTGGAAAGGGAAAGGCCACTTTTGACTTGCTTCAAGGAGGATCCTGTTGGTCTGAACTGCCAACCAGATCACAAGACGGTGGGAAAAAATTTTGATTAATGAGTCATTCCCCACATACTTATTGGGTATATATTGGACTAGGCACTGTGATAAACCCTAGGAGTAAAATAATTTAAAGATATATAAAACAGGATCCTAAAAATACTCAGCTATGCACCTGATTTCAATGCACACTCAAAGACAGGAGATTACACAAGGATATCAATACTCAGAAACAGGGGTTATTGGTGGCCCCCTTAAAAGCTGACTGCTATAGATATCTTATGAGTCCCTTCTAAAAAGCCCATAGGATGATTTTCCTTCTCTTTTAGAGTCCTAGGTTTGCAGTTAACAAATTTATCACAAATTAAGTGATACAAAACAAGAGGAACTTATTCTCTAAAAATTTCTAGGGCCAGAACTCCGAAATCAAGCTGGCCACTATTTTTTTATTTTTTTATCTTTCTGGAGGCTCTAAGGAAGAAATTGTTCCAAGGGAGAGATTTGGCTTCTCTTGGTTGCCAGTAATGCTGGGCATTCGTTGGCTTCTAGGGGTATATCACTCAAATCTCTGCCTCCATACCTCACATCACCACCTCCTATTTATGTCTCTCTGCTTTCTTTATTTCTCTTACTAGAACATGAGTCGTTGGATTTCAAGCCCACTTGGTTAATCCAGGTGATCTTATCTCAAGATCATTAACTTCATTATATCTGCAAAGACTTTTTTTTTTCCAGATAAGATTATATTCACAGGTTCTGAATGGACATATCTTTTAGAGGGTTCCCATTCAACCCTCTGCACTCTCTTATGCTATAATTCCACCCTACACTCCTGCCAGTTGGCTTTCCCTCTATTTGTCAGAAAGTTCTAATTTCTCCCTACCTCAGCTATTTTGTGCGCATTTTCCATCAACCTTTGCCATTCAAGTCAAGATCACTTTTTTAAGGCAGCTTTCACTGACTATCCTTGAACCATGCTGTCCCCTCCTTCCTTTGCCCCAAGGTTAGAGCTCCATATTTACATCCTCAAAGTATCATGCAAAAATTTATTGTTTTTGTTGTTAGGTGCCATCAACTTGTACTATAAATTGTTATATGTTTTTGTATCAGATTGTGAGGTACATAACCAAAAGGAGAACTTTGATCAGTAGTACACCAGCACAATGCCTGTTAAAAAATTAGAGCACAATAATTATTGGTTAAGTTTGACATTGAAACTAGCTGTACAGTGGGTAGGTGGGTAACACTGGCTTGAATGTCAGGGGCTGAAGTACAATATTCCCTCCTGGCTCAGTATATTCCCTCCTGGCTCAGTTCATTTGAATGCTGCTTTCTGTGTTCATCTAGTATTTCTCACAGAAGAGCTGGTGCATAACCAAAAATGAAATGGGTGTTATAACTAGATTAATCCCTAATATACTAATCATGTTGGAACAAACTTGCATTTTCAAAATAAGACTGTGATATAGACCTGACTGTACAGTTTTATCATATGGTTGCTAATGATTGCCTTCAGCAGATAATATTGGAGAGCCTCTAAGTCTATATGATAGCAAACAAATCTCTTACTTTCAATAACCCAAACATTTAGAACCTGACTATAATATTTTTTCCTGAAGTTTTTTGAAAAAAGCTTAAAATCAGAAGGTAGTAAGTTCTTGTAAGAAAGAAATGGGAAGGAAAGGGTAGAAGGGTCCAAAGAAGAGGTGATGGGAATGAAGGCAGTGGTAAGTTAAATAGCAAGAGGCTTTCACATGACTCTAAACTCAGGGCCTGGGAAACCAAAGACGGGGAGGATGACAGAAAGTAATGTATATGTGCTAGTTCAGCAAAATTAAGAAATCTGATCATATCAAGTGTATTCAAGAAGCTAACACATGGAATTCTTTTTAAACAGATGGAATGTAAATAGGTACACAAATTTTGGACAAAACTTAGCATTATATCATACAATCAAATTGTATGCTCCTCTTCAGACCCAGGAATTCCTCTCCTATATTAGAGAAAAGTCAGGCCATTTGAAACTATTGACATATTTGTCTTTCTCTTACAGATTAATTCTCTTAGTCTTTAGAGGAGTACACTAAAGATTGAAATTTTTTATTTACTGAATATACAGTGTTAGTTAATAATAAAATATCCTGCCCTGGTGTTTTTATGGAAATATTTTAATTATATTATTGATTTAATTTCTTTAATAGTTATAGTTCTAGTGAAGATTTTTATTCCTTATTGAACCTTTTGTGTGTGTATGTAGTGGTACTGGAGATTGAATGCAAGGCTTTGCACATGCTACACAAGTACTCTAGCACTGAGCCCTTTTAGTAAATCATTTTTAGTAAAGTATGTTTCTTGTAAGCTTTTGTCTATTTAGAAGTTCAATTTAGCTCCACTAGGTGTTTGTGACTTAATAAGACACTCAAATTTAGCTCCCCAGATATGCAGGGCCCCTGAATTTTGTTGCAGGTTCCATGTCCTGATATTAACATTTGCTTCCAAAACTACCTGTTAGGTAATTATTCAAATTTCAGTGGACTTTGCCTTTATGGATTTTTCTTTGGTTGGGTTGTTTTTGTTATTGTTTAGTTTTAGGAGATACTCTTATATTCTAATTTGTTTAATATTTTATTTAAATGTATCTTTGATGAAAACCATTCAGAATAATATCCCAGTAGGATTTTTAAAAGGTCAGGTCAAAACAATGTATTGATTTTATACTTCTTTTTACTTTTTTTTTATTAGAAATTTTTAATGTACATCATAATGCGATTCATTTTGACATGCTTTTCATATATACTTCTTTTTTCTCAGACATTTGACTTCTGGAATATCATAGATATCAGACAGCCAGATGAGTAACTTACTGACATTTTATTTCTAAGCTGGAACACTGTGGGGCTTCAACAGCATTCATAATGGTGGCCACATATTCTTACATACTAGTGTCTAGCTGCAAAGGTTTTAATATTCACTCTAGGTATATGATCAGTTTCAGGAAAATAGCAAGTTTGGTTTCATGGTAGGTTCTTCATCCCTCTGATTCTTAGTATTAAATGCTCATTAAAACACTAATTAAAACCTTCATCAGCTATATTGTCTCCATATTCTTTATTATGCAGTTCTTCACTGTACAGTATCTTGTTGTTGTTGTTGTTAGGTGCCGTCGAGTCGGTATCCGACTCATAGCGACCCTCATAGGGTTTTCAATGGCAGACTGTTTCGGGATTGCCTTGGGAGTGGATTGCCAGGTCCTTCTCCCATTTTTGCGGCTCTGGGAATTGAACTCGGGACCTCAGAGACTGCAGCGCAGCGCTCTACCAACTGAGCTAAATCCCAGCCCGTGTACAGTATCTTACAATTCTCTAAAGCACTTAAAAATCTTACAAAGTGTTCACTATGTCACTAAAATATAAAAAAAAAAATCATAACCTATGAAGGCAGGAAGAGATTTTGGTGTTAATGCCAAATTTTTAAATGCCAAGTTTTTATTTTATAGTTTATTAGGAAAATGAGGAGTCAAATGATTCCTGAAAATCAGGGCTGTAATTTCAACTTGAGGCTCTACACGTCTGGTCTATTTGCTTTGAAATGTTACTACAAGAATGGTCACATTTCTGATCATCTGTTTTGGTTTTATAACTATAGATGTAAATTTATAAGATTTAAAAAGTAAGTACACTATGCCTAATCCTAGGATATAACCTGAAAAGTCTTTGTGAATCAGCCTATAAATATACCTTATATCACTTACCATTTTTATAAACTGAGACAATCTACAGTATACTCATGAGCCTCTCCTATAAAATAAGATACCATGGTCATCTCAAGTTGAAAAGTGTCAGAATCACAAATGATACTGAAGTTTATTGCCTAATGTGTTGTCCTCTACTTTTCTCAAACAACATTTGTTGGAGCTGCAGGTCCCCAATTGCCAGGCAAAATCTGGGACAGGGATTTCTGCAGCATAGCCATCAGATTCTGATATAGGAGACCTGACCTTTGGACTGTGGAATTTCCAAACAACATAATTGAAGGCTGGAGAAGGCCAGCCCTTCTCCAGCCAAATTTAAGGCCTTAGTCCAAGTCCTATGTTACAACAGCAGTAAGTTTTTCCAGACATGGCAACCCTTTTCTGCTACCTCAGCATTTTCAACATTGATTGATTGGGGCTCTTCCATTCTCATGATCAGGGGAATGGCATTTGAGACTTATATTTGCTTCTTTACAGACTTGTGGTCTGAGCTGCCACCTCAGCATTTACTGGCATTGATTGCCTCAGACATGAGTAGTGGCTGGTTTCCACTGAATTTTCCAGAGGACTAGCCTGTATGAAAATAGCTCGGACCTATTATTAACCCTCACCTCTTAAGTCTATTTCTCCAGAGGCTCCTTGATCCTCACTGTTGACCTGTGGTATTCACCAATGCTGAGGCTTAGGGAGCCCCATCCATCTGTACTTCATCTTCTGATTACCTGAAGTAGGCCATCAATGCCTTAGCTTTGGTTCAGAAGATTTATGGTCTAACAGCATTTATATGAGTTCTCTATAATGAGGAATTTGGATAGAAATCAAATAATTTAAGAAAAATTAGTATCAGAGAGGTGGAAATTTATTTTTCTAAGATCACCATTATATAGACTCCCAGGGCTTTCTTTTTTTCTTGACTTCACTTTGTACTAAGTAGATTAATAGAAAGATTATCATTTATGGTTTAATTGTTGTGTGAATAATTATATGGAATCAATAGAACTTGTCTCTTATCCCCATGTGTTTGGGAATTGTGTGGAGATAGCCCATGGAAGAAATGAGGGCAAAATTCAGGTGAGTACTATCCATAGTTCCAGACCCTCCAAATAGCATTGAGATTTGAAGGAAACTTATTTTATTTGGCATTTCATCACTAGGGATAGGAAACTGAAGTTATAAATGGTGTAATTTTTTGAGAAAAAAGTTTTAAATGTAATCATGGAAATACTTTTTTGTTTTGTTATCTGTCCCTTCCCAATTTATGTTTGGAGATTTCTGCAAGATGCAGAGAATGGATTTTCACTTCCTGACAGAGTATTTGGTGAGGCCCAGGGTATTTGGACATATTCTTATGCCGTTGGAGAAAGAAGTGCAGGGAGATTCCAGAATAGCATAACAACATCTTCCTTCTCCTCTCCATTTCCTATTGAGTTAAGACCGGAGAGGCAAGATCCCTGAGTTTCCCCTGTTATATACCAGGCAAAAGAGGGAGATATAAGGCTTAGCTGTTTTGATACTTCAAAAAGTTGATATGCTGAGTGAAGGACCTGCCTTCGCAGGAATCCATGAGAACATCTGTAGGTGGGAGGAAGGAATTAGTTCCATCCCAGAAGAATCCTATAATTAAGAGGCTGAGGAGGAAGTACCAAAAGGATCATTGAAGGTCATCCAGTGTATACTGTAAAAAAAGGTTTAGTATGTGCCATCAAAGTCAAGACAGCCAGGAGATAATACAAGGATCCCTGTTAGCACATGGTTGGGTTGTGATCTTGATAGTCTATTCTACACACAAATATGAGAGCTTTGATCAGGTACTGTTTATCATAGATCATAGAAAGTGGAGTGCAAAGACCAGATGTAGTGGTGCACACCTGTAATCTCAGGAACTCAAGAGGCAAAGGCAGGAGGTTTTCAGGTTTAAGGTCAGAGTCAACCTGCATAACTTAGTGAGACTCTGTCTCAAGGTAAAAAATAAAAAAGGGACTAGAGGTAGAGCTCAGTGGTAGAGTCCATGCAAAAATTATATGTGGGGCTCTGGGTACAGCCCCTAGTGCTGCAAATAAATAAATAAACAAATAAATAAATAAATAAATTCCAGTGCATTTTAAAGCCAGTAAACTAGACTTATATGAACATAGCAATTTAAAAAGTTGTTCTAGATTAATGATAATATTTCAATATTAAATAATTATTTTTATGAACTTAGTTTTGAAATACTAGCTTTGATAGCTACTAACTATTTCTATTGATTTGAGAAGAGTGGTGGTTAATTTTATGTGTCACCTAGACTGGGACACAGAATACCCAGATATTTAGCTAAAGATTATTTCTGAGTATATCTGAGAGTGTGTTTCTGGATGAGCTTAATATTTAAATTGATAGGTCAAGTAAAACAGTTTGCCCTCCTCAATGTGGATGAGCCTCATCTGATTCTTTGAAGGCCTGACTAGCATAAAGGCTAAGTGAGGGAGAATTCAATCACTCCACCTGTCTTTGAACTGAAATATATCTCCTTCCTCTACATGCAGATTTGGACAGAAAATTATACCAATTGCTCTGCTGGTTCTCAGGACCTTGGACTGAGGTTAGAAATATACCATTGGTTCTCCTGGGTCTCTAGCTTGTCAACTTCAGATCTTGGATTTCTTGGCCTCAATAATAGTTGTGTGAGACCATCTTGGAGTAAATCAGTCTCTATGTCCATATTCTATTGGTTCCGTTTTGCTAGAGAACACAGACTAATATGAAGGATGATATTATACTGCTGTCATTTTTCTAACCGAACCGTGGATTTAAAAAATTTAATATATTGGAAAACATGAAACACAAAAGGTAAAGTAGTTTTATTGTTCATACTTTATATGACCTCATGGTTTATATGCTTATTGTTTAAAATCTAAGTTTAAAAAGGGCAAAATCTTATTTCAACACAAATATAAAAATGTACTGAGATCTATAAATGCAAGAGATTTATATTTGTAAAGAAGAATTTTGGCTGTCAGCAATTATGATAACTTAAGCCAAGAAAAAAATATAGACAGAACCAGATTTCTCTGCCAAGTTCTCATAAATATTATTTTCCCTTTGAGTCTTATATGTATTTGTATACCTTTTATAGGAGGGCTTATCTGTCTATACCATAAAACTGATTCTTTTCTCTATCATACAGTATATTATAGAGACTATCTACTTGATATAGATTTATGCTTTTCATGGAAGTATTTCTGCCTACTTAAGACAAAATATGGGCATTTTGTGATTATTTAAGTCTTTTTCTTTCCCAACTCCATTTAATAAACAATGTCACACAATTACACATAAATTTACCACTTATAAAATACCATTAAAATGTGCAATTTGTTCAAATAATTATAAATTTGTGAGTTATACTTTATTATCACTATATTACAACTTCAGAAAATGAAGCTCAGAGAGTTTTAGAGACTTGCCTAAAACTACAAGGTAAAATAAGTGACAAGAGCTTAGCGAGGTCTCCTTGAAAACTATATCCATAAAATGTCTTAATACTGACATGTATTTTCCCAAGCATTCTGGTTGTACCCTATAAGCTAACATGTTTTTTAGCATTGTTGGTCACTACATAGATTCCTTTGTTTCTGTACATTTAGAGAACATCAACTTTAAATTCTGAGTTTAAGCAATTGGAGTATAGTGGAATATCCCTTATAAAGTGTCTACTTTTCTAAAGATTTTGGTATCTGAGAGTCATTGTCAGGTATACTTAGCCTCAACATCTTCTCAAGAAGTGTTTAAAAATGTTTTAGGAGGACTTAGCTCTAATTGATAATTTTAGGAAGGTTTACATTTCAGATAATGCAACAAGAGCTGATGTTTAATTTGTAATTTTAAAGTATGTATCATGATAAATGGAGCAAAGATTGAGGTTGTCCAAGATTTTGCTTTACTTGATTCTACAATCAACACTCACAAAAGCAGCAGTCAAGAAATCAAAAGACATACTGCACTGAGAAAAGCTGATGCAAAAGACCTCTTTGAAGTGTTGAAAAGTAAAGATGTCATATTGAAGACAAAGGTGTCCCTTACTCACGCCACAGTGTTTCCAGTCACATCATATGGTTGTGAAAGCTAAATATTGAATAAGGGAGACAGGGGAAGAATTGGTATTTTTGAATTATGGTGCTGGAAACGAATATTGAATATACCTTGGACCGCCAAAAGAACCAACAGATCTGTCATAGAAGAAGTACAACCAGAGTACTTTTTAGAAGCAAGAATGACTAGACTGCATCTGACATATTTTAGACATGTAGTCAGGAGGATCAATCACTGGAGAAAGACATCATGTTTGGGAGAGTGACAGGTCAATGAAAAAGAGGAAAAACCTCAACTAGACGGATTGACACAGTAGCTGCAACAATGAGGTTAAACATACAAAAGATAGTGCACATGGCACAGAATCGGGGAGTGTTTCGTTCTGTTGTACATAGGGTTACTGTGAGTTGGACTCGACTCAAAAGCACCTAACAACAACAAATCCAGAGGGAATGATGAATTAAATGTTTATTTGAATTATATTTGTTGTTAGTGCACTTAAGACATGTATAAGCAATTGTCACCTTCTAAAGACAGAGGTAGAGCATCTGTCTCAAAGTAACTAGATTTGTGTTACAAAAGCCTCTTGAAAAAGACAACATTGCTTAGGAATACTGAGAATATAACTTCAAAAAGTTCTGAAGCCACACCACCCTGATCTATCCTAGGCTTGTTGCTACAGGAGCCCTCTTCCCAAACTGGAAACAGAAGACACATATGCTGCAAAAACCCAGTTGTCAAGACTTTATTCCTCCTCCTTTTCTACTTGCTCTGCTGTTTTCTGGAAGCTGAAAGTGATACACGTTTTGTTTGATGTGTGTTTGATTATGTGTAAGAAATCCTTTTTTCTTTTTTCTTTTTTATAGTGCTTAAAGATTGAACCCAGGGCCTTGCACATATTTTGTTAGTGATCTACCACTGGGCTGCACCACCAGCCCACTTTTCACTTTTTGTTTTTACTTTGAGTCAAGGTCTTGCTAAATTATGCAAGCTGCCTCTGGACTTGAATTTGTGATCCTCCTGCCTCCACCTTCTGAGTTACTGGGATTGCAGGCCTGTGCCACTGTACCCAGCCTGTATGTGGAGTCTTTATGCGTGTGGCCTAGCCATCCAACATCTCTTTAAGGATATGTAAATCTAAAGCATATATGCATTGAATCATTCACTTTCAGGTGTGGAAATCACTTTGTGGAGAACCACAACTTTAGGTTTCATAAAGAAGATTCATGTCTTTAGGGAATAAAACCTCAATTGACCCTGAGAAAGTTCATAACTGACCAGTGAGCCTAGCACCAAAGAGAGTCCTTCCATCCTGGCCCAGAACTCTGAGCTGATCCTATGACCACTGCAGGCTCTGGCATAAGGAGTAGTCTGCATGAACTTCAGCTACTCAACATAGAAAAATATACTTCTCTATCATTTTTTAGAAAAGTATAGCCCAATTCTCCCAAATAAGAATTAGAACTAAATAAGTTCTTTTTGTTTTATCTCCTGAATTATACAAGGACATAAAGAAGAAAAACATGAAAAATGAGTGAGTGCCATTCACTTATAAAGATTATTATAATATTATGAATGAAGATTATGGCTCATCCCTTTAAATATAATTTCTATTCTCATGCCTTCCATGAAATATAAACAAACTAAGCTAAACTATGAGAGAAGGGCGTGGCAATCTACTCGCAAAGCAACCTCAAAACAATCAGCCATTGAAAACCCTATGAACAGTAGAGAAGCACTGACATAGTGCCAGGCATGGCACAGTATCAGGGAGTGTTTCATTCTGTTGTATATAGATTTGCTATGAGTCGGACTTGACTCAATGGCACCTACCCACAACAACAAGAATAAATGAACTTGCACATTTGTGGTCTTTGGGGGGAAGATTCTATGAAAAACAGAGCTAACTTTTTCAAAAGAAGTTCATAACTAAAATAGCAACAACCAAATCTTCAGAATACATTGGAATTTGGGTTGGACATTTTTGTACTTGTGACAGTAAAGCTCAGTGGGGTTGATAAAGAAGGTAGGCATTGGTTCATCCCAAATAATCACATTTCTATATCAAAGATAAATATGAAAATATCTTAGAAGCTCCTGTGACTATCACTTCTTTAATGATGAATATCTTAAAAAATTACATTCATCCTGCAAATGCATGAAAAAAATTTACCCTTCTACCTCTCAATATTCTGCCATGTTTGAGGATAAGAGAAATTAGCACCCACAGGTGATTAGAAAAACTTACTTGCAAGAATGAAAAAAGAAGTGGAGTATTGAAAAGGTGGAAAATAAACTTTTCCTCACTTAGCTTTTGCTCTCTTTCCAGACTAAAATCAGCATATACAAAGGAATAAGGAAAAGCTAGAAAGAAGAGAACACTTTTAAACCTTCTTAGTACATACAAAAAAAAAGTGTCTAATTTGATTGATGGTCAAAAGTTTAGGTCAATTCAAATAAGCATTAAAAATGTATTTTAAATAGATGATGCTATTTTCTTTCATATGGCAGGATTCACACCATCTTCATTCCTATCTGTGGAAACAATTGAATTCTAATCACTTAATAAAAATATTCCTTTAGCACTTGCAGATTTGCTATCACAGTTCAAACTTGGCCATCTTGCAAGTAACCTTGATATCATTTATTTGATTCAGTCTATAAAATGAAAGTGAGCTACAAAATAAAAAAAAAAGTATTTCTTGGCTTAAAATATACTGATTATTTATGGAAAACATGCTGAATTGCTTTAATAATGCACATTAATTTTATCCACATCTTGTTTTATTGTAATATTTCTGGGTTGGGGTAAGTGAAAAAAAAATGATCCTTTTTATATGAAGCTATTGGATGTCCAGGCTCCACAAAGAGCCTGTACCGAAGAGAAATTTATTCTCTATCATGTGTATTTGCAGATATGTGACTAAGAGTTTTGTCTAAGTTGACAAATGTTTCCCATTTAACTGTGTGATTATGTGTGAATATGTGTGCTGTGTGAACACGTGTATATAATATCAGGGATTCTGCTGAGCCAAGTTACTAGTTATAGAGACTAGATTCTTACAACTTTTTCATTTGAAGAGATTTAGACAGGGAGCACTATAGAATAGCCATTGCTATTTCCTTTCCATAAGTTGGCTGATGTCAAAGGTGCAGCTGTACCATATTGGACAATAGAAATAAAAAAATGACCACAGTTGAGATCTTATAAACTAAAAGCTAAATTTAATTTACTTTTTACAAAATGTAAAAACAGAAAAAGGAGCATTAATAATGTCCTTATGAATGTTATGAAATTATTCTTTCTTTTTCCAAAGACAACATTTAAAATGATAAGTGGCTTCCTTTATGCAATTTACCATATGATACAGCAATGAAATGGAAATGGGATAGTCTCTGGAAAAATTTTCCATTGTCATCTTGGCCTTGGAAAAATTCAAATATACCCAGGAAAGTTTGGCTTTCTATAAGCTGGGTATTCAGAAGAGAATGTATAGTTATTTCTTATGTTCAATAAATACAAAAGTCATTAAGGAAACCATTACCTTTTGTTGCTGTCCAGTGAAGAATAAATTTGTATCTAATTGATACTATTAAGCACATGGCAGCCTGGAGAAAACACTTATGTTTTGAAATTACTTTCAGATATTAAAAAAACAGTATAGTTTAACATTTAATCAAAGAACATTATGAAACTCATTGTTCACATGCATACCAAGGGAACAGTTACCTCCATGGTATATTTTTCTCCAATAACCAGTCTCGAAGTGTTAAACTTCTTTCCAAAAAGTGTTTTATTAAAGTTAAATGCCAAACAATCTTAGAGAAATTGAGATTTTGATATTTAACTGTTACATGATTTATTTTGAGGTAAATTAATTTGAATTACCTAAATCCAACATCTACATTATGGAATCTTAATTTTCATTACATCTATTGGTATTTAGGGTGGTGTATTTTCATCTTCTGTATTAGGATCTCATTTTTTACATGAATACACTAACGCAAAATTCTGCTTCCTGAAGTAGAAGCAATGTCAAAATGCTAATCAAGCTGAATCATATACTGGATAAGAAGGGTTAATCTGAATATTTTGTAAATGCATCATGTAAAATTAAATTATACACTTAATAGGACCTTTCCCCCCAAAAAAATCCCAAGAAAATTAAATGTACATACGTAGTAAGATCTCTACTGCTATTTTTGATACTTCAAAATGATATTGTTAATAAAACTATAGATAACACCCTAACATACTGCATATGATTATGGATTCTCTTAATAGTTTAGTTTTTAATAAGTAATTTGTTGGATTGGTTCTGACCAAACCTACAGAAAGCCAGAAATATAGTTTACAATCCCCTCGCCTATCATTACACTGAAAGGTATGGAAAATGTTTTTGTTAGGTGCCATTGAGTCAGATCCAACTCATAATGACCCTATGTACAACAGAATGAAACACTCCCTGAACACTGTGCCATGCACTACGCACTATGTCAATGCTTGTCTGCTATTCATAGGGTTTTCAATGACTGATTGTTTTGAGAGTGGGTTGCAAGGTCCTTCTCACAAATTTCCAGCACTGGGTATTCCCAGGCACTCTCCCTAGGAGATGAACGAGGCCTGACTCTGCTTAGCTTTGAAGATCTGATGAGATTGGATGCCAGATTCATGTGGCTATAAACATGGAAATAAGTTTGGAAATGAAAACGAGGTTAAAAAATTTAGCCCTTCCTATAACACAAGTTATGTATCCTCTTGAAATCTCTGTTTCCTCACTGGTAAATCGGGGATAGAAGTGCACCTAACCCTGAAGGATATAATAAGAATTAAATGAAATATTTGGTTTAAAACATTTGTACAATGCCTAAATGTAAAGAATACTCAGATAAATGTTTTGATAAAATGAGGAGGAGGACTAATAGGAAAGAGAATGGGGCTGGTGTCATGTCTCTTTAAGCAGGTGGAGTTAGGGTTGCTAAGGTCTGTGAAATAATTTAATTGATGATATTTGGCTTCAGGACACTTATTTCCATTTGCTAGTTCACTGTAAAGAGGCTTACCAATGGCAATGTAAAAAAAATGTGTTTCTTTATTGAACCAGTATTTAAGTGTCATGTATGTGACAGACATTAAGCCTGGCACTAATAATTCTAATTTTCTTTCTTCATGGAGCCAGAGAGCCAAAGAAGAGAGGAGCCGGACATTAATTTCTCCCTCTCTATTCTGTCTGTCTGTCTGTCTGTCTGTCTGTCTGTCTCTCTCCCTCTCTCTCTCTCTCTCTCTCTCTCTCTCTCTCTATATATATATATATATATATATATATATATATATATATATATATATATATATATATACACACACACACACACAAAGAGAGTACAATGACAAGTAGTATGAGAAGCACCAGCAAAATGTACTTCATGTGAGGAGAGTCTACAATAGGAAATCTGACCTAGGTCTGGAGGGCAGAGAAGGCAACCCTGAGGAGGAGATGACTGAGCGGTGCTCTGAAAGACAAGATGGAGCCACTTTGCACAGAGAGGAGAGGAAACAGGTAGCAGCATATGGAAGGACATATGCAGGCAAGGAGCTTGAGAGTACTGCAGAATAGGTCATAATTGTGTTTAATATATTTTGAATACTGTTTTGAAACTGTAGTTTAAAAAGAATATGCAGCAAATTCTATGGATATTATCAACATCAAATAACATCTAAAAAGCATTGAATTTTCAATCAGTGTGGTAACCACATAACACCTTTTTTACACATCTCTAGTTACTGGAATCCCAGCTACACATGAAACACATACATCTAGCTTTTGTTGAATCCTCAGAACAGGCAGTAAATTCAGACTAAATTATGTCTTTGAAAGTTAAACCTCAATTTATATGTTTGTATCTTCACAGTTCTGGGGCCGGGATTTAGCTCAGTGGGTAGAGCGCTGCGCTGCAGTCTCTGAGGCCCTGAGTTCAATTCCCAGCACTGCAAAAATGGGAGAAGGGCCTGGCAATCCACTCCCAAGGCAATCCCGAAGCACTCAGCTATTGAAAACCCTATGAGGGTCGCTATGAGTTGGATACCGACTCGACGGCACCTAACAACAACAACAACATCTTCACAGTTCTAGATATTCATGTCTCATTACATACCTGATCAGATGACTAGCTGTCAAGAGAAAATTATAATCAATTAATGTTTTAGTTTGAGGTATAGTCACTGGAAAATAAATTATTTTAATGCATTTTTGATAGTGTGTCAATCATTAATGGTCACAATGACTCATAGTTCTGCTAACTATGGAATGGGCATACCCATTACTGAAGCATTTAAAATCTTCCAAGGCTTAATGTGTTTCAACAATATTGTGTTAAATGTGGGATGTCAAAAAGAATGAATGTACAGACAGATTGTGAATTCCTGGATTATGCATCTGTTATTATGATGAGCCAGAGTCTGTCTAACCTATTCTTGTATTAGATTATTTTTAAAAGGAGAGGGATTGAAATCTTCATGCTGTGGTAATTATACTAAATTGTTTCAAACTTTTCTCTGCTCATCTCTTTGTCAGGAGTCTATGAACCATTTCTTTGACTCTGATTTCAGTAAGATCACTTTTAGTCCCAAGAGATCTTTTAAGTATTTGTTGCTTTAGGGTAGCCAAACATTCATCTTTCTGATTAGATGTTACATCACTGAATCATAATCCCAGTCTATGGCAAATACTGTAAAATAAGATCTTGTGTCATAAATATTTCTACTTTCTTAAAAGGAACAGTGAAAATTTTACATAAATATGAACTCATGTCCATGCATGAGGTACACAGTATCAATGTGCTTTTAAAATGTGTCTTTATAGTTCATGTGATGGGTTCTTGGAAAATATTATTCTTGGAGCTCTGCTGTGTGATGTCTGATGTAGCAAAATAATGATGGCGATGATAAACATTTACTGTTACTATGTTCATATGACACATTAAACAATGTTCTAAGTGCTTCACAATTCTTACAACTGTTCTATCTATCCCATTTCAGAGATAAGGACACTGAGGCACAGAGCACTAAAGTGACTTGCATTAGGTTGCACATGTCTGGAGCACAAGCTCTAGAACCAATACCCTTAACTATCTTCTATGATTAAATTCATAACAACCATTCACTGCATTTCTTCCAGAGTTAACTGCTTGAAATTTAGTGTTGATCATTATACCACTGGTTAAAGTCCTTCAGCAGCAGCTTGTTTGCTCCAGGACACAGTTCGTGACTCTCAGCAAGAAATATAAAACCTTCCATAACCAAGCCACTCATATGCATCATGTCTTGTCAAATATGGAAATCTTGGCAGGCTAGATAAATGGAGACAGCTGGATTCACCCTAAACAATGGAATCTTGGTCTCAGATTAGTGAGCTCAGAGTCCAGCAGCATTTTAATAGCTTCTCTGCTTTTGCCTTTTACAGACAAAGAACCATTGCCTTCCACATTCAAAGTATAGGAACCTGTGACATTGGTATATGCCCTGTACTTCCCTCAAGGCATTATGCCTTTGCACATGTGATTCTTAAAGTGCAGAATGCCTTCTTTCTTATCTAATGTCTTCCTTGATACCTAGTTCAGATGGTTCTTTGCAATACTGTTCTCTGACTTCTGCAAACAAAGTTTACCTCCTGTCTCTTCCCCTACCTTTGTTCTATCTGCATGGATTATTAAACCTTTACAATAGCAAGTTAGAGATATGTGAGTAAGTCCCTTTTATGAGGTCTTTAAGGATCATTCCAATCTGGCTGCAAAAATTACACTTAGAAAGGCATATGAAAACAAAAGATTTGTTAGAAGTCACAGAGAAAGAAAAATGCTGCGCCATGTAGGGTGCCACCTGGGAGGAGTGGCAGAGGAGCCAGCTAAACCAAACAGATGAGGAGCCAAGATAGAGAGTGAGAAAATATGTCAAGTGCCTTCATTGAGTATTAGGGTAGAGTACATATACCAAAGGTGTGAGGGAATTTCAATAGTACATTTGAAGGTGGTCATGGTGACATATGCTTGTAATCCCTGTGGCTTGGGAGGCAGAGGCAGGAGAATCACAAGTTTGAGGCCAGGGTCAGCCTGCACAATTTAGCAAGACCCTATCTCAAAATGTCACTGGGTCATAGACAGGGGAGGGCAAGAAGTGCATCGTCTGGCAGCTTGCCTTATTACAACTAGTGCACCTTGTCCTGGGTGATGTGTCCCATATGGGAATGTTAAGGATAATATGAAGTTTTAAGTATTTACAATGCATTCAGTACAGTTATGCACTAACTTGTCTATCTCCCTCACCAGAGAGATGACTGTGAGGGAAATTTGGTAGATATGCATTTCTTTTGTGGTTCTCCCTACATTTTCTTCTTCTGTTTATAGTTTTGCATTAGCTAAGCATGCTCTTCTCTGCTCTAAGCTGGTTTCCATCTTATCCTGATTTTTTCCTCCACAGATTCCACTGGAAGTTGCTGTTGTCATTTCTATATATGTATATGTATATTTCTATATATGTATTTTCTATATATGTATATATATGTATATCTCTATGTATTTTCAGTTTTTAGCTTTTGACTATAATTGGTCAATGATTAGATTTAAACTAAGCAATAATAGCAAATATATAAGGTATTGTCCACTCTAAGCATTTTGCATATTAGTGCTTCTCAAGCTGTCAAATGCCTTGTATCAGGTAAAATTTTCATTTAAAATACAGATCTTGGGACTTTGTCATTTGTAAAAAGCTCTGTGTTGTATCAGTGCTGGTATTACACTGGCCATTCTTTGAGTAATAAGATGAGTCCCCCAAAAGCTCATGTGTTGAAAACTCAATCTTCATGTCTATGTATTAGTGGATTTGAAGGTGAGGTCTTTGGGAAATAATTACAGCTAGACGAGGTAATGATGGCAGGGGCCCTGATGGCATTAGTGGCTCTACCAGAAGAGGAAGTCAGATCTGAACTAGCAAGCTTGTTCTGTCTCAGTACATGATGTCCTCCTCCACTTCAGGATGTAGCAAGAAGCCCTTCACCAGATGCTGAGCAGATGTCAACGACAAGCTCTTGGACTTCCCAGCTGCCAGAACCATGAGCCAAAGAAACTTCTATTTTTTATAAGTTACCCAATCTATGGTATTCAGCAATAGTGGCAAAATGCTCTAAGACAAGTGGTATCATTTATAATAACCTGATAGGAGGAGATATTAAATGTTTACCCATTTTTCCAGATGAGGAAACTGAAGCAAAAAGAGATTAAATAGTGTAAAGTCAAAAGTTTGTAAGTGTCACTGCTAGGATTGGATCTAGGTTCTCACGCACCAGAGTATGAGTGCACAGCCACCACTCCACACAAAAGGCTGAGATCTGCAGTCTTACCGCCCACATGTATACAGTGTCAGTTCTTCCTATTCCTAGATTCTGTGGCATTTAGCCATAATTTCCTCTCTACAAAATGAACTACTTATGCTACCTGGGAATGCTATTCTTTTTCTATGGAATCATGAAGGGCAGGGTTAGGGTTAGACGTTTGAGATCACTGATTTCCATATTGTCACAACCTAGATTTTTATTTCATCACATTTCATAACAAAGAAATAAAAATCTACATAAAACTTGCTTCTAACCTATTCTGTAAAGGTTACTCATTACATTATTTACTAACTATTGGGCCAGGGAAATATTGCTCAGTCATGTCCACTGAGTTCAGGTACTTTTGTATAAGAATATATAAGATGTTCCTTTACATTGTAAAGACAACTAAAGCATTAATTAAAAATTACTTCTAAACACATAACTAAGTAAACTATATTTAAGATCACAAAGATGAATATACTGAATACAACTGACATTTATACAGAACTATAGGATGATGGTTCTATCACTTACTCTAATCCTGCCTGAGCAGGCAATTGGAGAACCTTTTCTAACTCAGAAATTTCATTAAAAATACAGATTTCTGGTCCCAAGGTCTACTGAACAAAATTGCTGGGCAGAAAGCCCAGGAATCTCTGTATTTAAATTGCTGCCCAGGTGATTCTGATGATCATATAAGTTTGACCATCAGTATTAGACCACTCTGGCTTTTGGCAGAAGGAGAACAAGGACTTCAATATCTCTCAGCAATTTAATCAAAGAAATGTCTCTGAGGTTATTTCTTCTAGTATATCATATATCAGTGCTGGCTGCAGCTGCTTAGGGATTTGCCGTTTAACTGTTTCATGCCCCTTATGTTTGGAACTAGTTGTCATAGCGATACAATTCAGGCACTTCACATTTGTGACTTATTTGCAGAAATGCTGTCTGCTCTAATTCAGATGTTGCTATAGTGGGAAAACAAATCATTTAAACATGCTTGATTGAAACTCTGAGACACTGCTACAAATGTTAAAGAAGTTTTTGAAGATATGCCAAGCAGCAAATGAGAAAACAGTTGTTAGTTTCAGAAATATTTTGGAAGTGTCTGGTAATTTAAATTTAGTAGGGAAGGTAATTTTACTTATTGAACAAAAGTGATTTATAAATAATCCTGGGAAATTAAGCAGCTGGACTAGCATAGGACTGCATAGTCTATGATTTTTAAATGATTCCACAGCCAACTCAAAAATAAATCTGAACAATTTAAAATAATTTTACTTACCATTGAAATCTTACTCAGTTGCTGTAAGAATTTTGTTTGCTTCCATTCTATGTAGATTATCATTCCACAGAAATATTTATTATTTCTTCTATAAAAAGAATCACCTAATATTTACAAATCTGAAGTCTCTCACTCAACTAATTAATTTTAAACTGAGCCCCACAGGTACTGAGATAAACAAATATTAGATTATTCTTAAAGTGACAAAACCTAAGTTTCTGGAAAGTAATTGTCATGAATTCCATCAAAATCAGGTGCTAGGATAGTAATTGGGTTTCTGATCTTTGACCCACTGAATTCAAAGAATGTGTTCAAAGGGAAAGTATAGAAAAATCAATCTTGAGCCATTGAGACAGTGACATTTAATGAGTGGGTTTGGAACAGGAATGCTGAGTTAGAGGTTTCAAAAGAACTTATACTAATATAGAATGAGACATAGATAATTCTGGGTTCTTCAGGGACAACAAAGCAAGTGATAACTTGATTGATTCCTTAGTGTCTTTAATCAAGAAAAAGATAGAAATCATTGTTAAAATTAATAATTACTTTAAAAAAATTAGCAGAAAATATTTTTTGTCCTTCTTGGACTTCAAAATGTACAAAATTTTATAATGTGTGAAAGAGGCCTCTGTGTAACCAAGGATAGGATTGTAAATTCTTTGAGAACTGTTAAGGGCCTACTCAGCAATATATATCCTTAGGCTTCTAAGGATTTTTGTATTTATTGCACAATAAATATCTACTGACCGAGGAAACACTGTGTGAGGCCCTAAGACATTCTGAAAACTTTGTTCTTGTTTGTTGTTAGGTGCCGTCAAGTCTGTATCTGACTCATAGCAACCCTACATACAACAGGTGAAACACTATTGTCAGTGCTTCTCTGCTGTTCATAGGGTTTTCAATGGTGGATTGATTTTTGGGAGTGGGTTGCTGGGTCCATCTCCCAAGCCTACAGCACCTGGTATTCCCATGCATCTCCCATCCAAATACTAACCAGGCTGGACCCTGCTTAGCTTCCAAGATCTGACAGGATTGGATGCCACAGGGCTAGAGCTACAGACTGAAATACTTTAGCATGTTTTATATTCCTCATTTCATTGTTTTGATTATAGATTTGAGATTGAGGCTTCTTGTCTTGACAATAAAATGATGTGAAGAGAGAGAGGGTAACCTGGCCCCCCATGTCTGAGTCACTTTATGATAAATGGGCAGTGCAACACACATATATAGATTTTTAACTGCTGAACTATATCTACAACAACCATAATAGCTCTTTATGAATGATATTTTGGTTTAATTAAGCTTGTCCTACTGTTTATTTTTCATTGTATTCACTTCTAAAAAATAGTTTGTTTTAAAAGGAGAATAAATGTTACATACAATTATCTTAGTTTTCTTTGCTCAATTGCTTGCTCCTTGTAGTACATACAAGAAGTTTTTGCTTTGTTTCTGACATTTAAGTCAGAGTTCTTCATCTTTTACCGTGAGTCTTGAAGGTGGAATAACGCCTTTTATTGAACTTCCATTTTGCTCTGTAATTGTTGGCAGTGAAATGGTTTGTAAATTCTGATCAGAAATGGCTTAGAGCAGTAAATACCTTTGTTTAAATGTGTGCATTGTATTGAATTTTAACAATTTTAGTTGTTTAGGGGCACCATCCTGGAAGAATTAATGTATTTGTGCACGTAACTATTTTGACTTAGTTAGCAATTTTCCTGATGCATTTCCTTTCAGCTATTTTATGACCTAAACTAGCAGAATGAATATTTTATCAACATGGGAAAAGCAGACAAAAATATCTCTTTAACTGACAGTAAATGTTGTTAGGTGCCATTAAGGCAGGTCTTACTCATGGTGACCCTATGTACAAGAAAATGAAACACTCCCCCACACTGTGCCAAGCACTATGCACTGTGTCAGTGCTTCTCTGCTATTCATAGGGTTTTCAATTGATGATTGTTTGGGAGTGAGCTACCAGGTCCTTCTCCCATTTTTGCCATGCTGGGGATCCATCTCCTGGCCTCAGAGAGCACAGAACAGCACTCTACCAACTCAGCATAACCCCAGCCCCCACTAAACATTAGATTTACTAATATCTTGATACTTGTATTGAGATGTAGGCTATTCCTTTTTGCCTATAAAATATTTAATTTATATATTATGGGCATTTTTATACATTTTAATAGGATATGGGAAAGAGCACCTTAACTAAATCTTTAGTTTGCCAATCCAATGATAACAATGTACAAAGCTCCGTGTTAAACATTCACAAAGACTAAAAAAAAGTATATATATCACCCCTCATGTTATAGGTACAAGTGGCTCACTGCAGTACATTTTAATCTGCTTTTTCAATTTGTTGGTAGAGAAATATATCAATACAAAATGTCAGAACATAGTATCTTTTCTATTTCTACAAATAAAACATTGAATAAAATATTAAATCCATATAAATATATTGATTTGTAAGGATAAACTAATATAATAAAGAAACATTTTATTGCCTGCAGCCATAGCATTGTGGCATCTGATCCTGTCAGATTTTTTTATTGGAAAAGTTTAATGTACATCTTAACATGATCCACTCTGACATGCTTTTCATTGTGACATTTCCATATATGCATTTTGTTGTATGTTACACAGATAAGTTCCACCTTATTCTCTTGTGCACTTCCTCCCTCCACCCCACCCTCCCACCGAAGATTTCTCTTCCATTTGCTTGTCTTTTTATGGTAATGTTTTTCTATATATCCTTGGATCCCAATTATGTTTAAGATCGAAACTGTTTCTGTAGTGAACTTTCTTTTACATTGTCAGTACTATTACATGAATTTTCTAGTCCATCTATTATATTGCCATTCTTTGGTATTATTTGTGTTGTTATAATTATTTCCAGGACTGTTAAAGTTGGGCTGTTCACCCTGAGGTCACCCCCTGCCCTATTCCTCATTGTTCCTTATTCCTCCTCTCCCCGCTCTCCTCTCCCCAGATTTCCTCTTTTTATTAGATCTCTCCCTCCTTCTTTTGCATTCCCCAAATTGTCTCTTCTCCGCTAGGTTGACTTTAGACATTTTTTAAAATTTTATTATTATGTTCTAACTTCTGCATAGGATTTTTTCCTTCTTATAATTTTGATTTAGCTCACACATATAAGTGAGAACATGTGGTATTTCTCTTTCTGAGGTTGTGTTCATTCACTTAAAATAATTTTCTTCAACTCCATTCACTTTCCTGCACATGGCATTATTTCATTTTTTGATTGCTGAGTAGTATTCCATTATGTATATATACCATAGTATTTTTTATCCATTCTTCTGTTGATGGGCACTTTGGTTGGTTCCATATCCTTGTTATTGTGAAAAGTGCTGCACTGAACATGGAGATGCAGGTGTCTCTGTGGTACTAAGACACTTCTCCCTTTGGGTAAATTCCCAATAATATTATAGCTGGGTCATATGGTAGATCAATTATTAATTTTTTAAGATACCTCCATATTGATTTCCAAAGTAGTTGGACTAATTTACAGCTCCACCAGCAGTGTAAATGTTCCCTTTTCTCCTCAACCTTGCCAGCATTTGTTATTATTTGTTTTATTGACCTTGGCCATTCTTACTGGTGTAAGGGGGAATCTCTCAGAGTTGTTTTGATTTGCGTTTCTCTAATGGCTAGGGATATTGAGCATTTTTCATGTATTTCATGGCTTTTGGGGCCTATTCATTTGAGATCTGTCTGTTTAGTTCCTTTGCCCATTTGTGTATTGGATTATTTGTTTCTTGGGTATTTTTTTCTTAAGTTCTTTATAAATTCTGGTAAGTAGACATTTTTCTGATGTATAGGATGCAAAAGTTATTTCCCATTCAGTGGGGACTTCCTTGACTCTGTTGTTTCCTTTGCTGTACAGAAGCTTTTTAATTTCATGTAATCCCATTATCTATTCTTGTTGCAATTTCTTGAGCAATTGGAGTCCTATTAAGGAAAGACTTTCCTATGCCTAAAGGTTGGAATGTATTAGCTACCCTGTCTTGTATTCCTGCAGCCATAGCCCTGTGGCATCCAATCCCATCAGATCTTGGAAGCAAAGCAGGGTCAGGCCTGGTTAGTACCTGGATGGGAGACTGCCTGGGAACACTAGAAGCTGTAGGCTTGGGAGAAGGACCTGGCAACCCCCTCCCAAAAATCAATCTGCCATTGAAAACCCTATGCACAGCAGAGAAGCACTGACAATAGTGTTTCCTCTATTGTACAGTGGGTCGCATGAGTTGGATACCTACTAGACGGCACCTAACAACAACAACAACAACATCTTGTATTAGTTTTAAAGTTCCTGGTTTTATGTTGAGGTCTTTTATCCATTTTGAGTTAACTCTCATGCATATTGAGAGATGTAGGTCAGTTTTCATTTTTCTGCAAGGAGATGTTCATGTTTCCCAGCACAATTTATTGAAAAGGCTATCCTTTTTCCAATTTACTTGCTTTGCTCCTTTGTCGAAAATTAGGTGGCTATAGGTGTATTGAGGTATTTCTGGATCTTCTATTCTGTTCCACATATCTTCAGGCCTATTTTTGTGACAGTACCAAGCTGTTTTTGCCACCACTGCCCTATAGTACAGCTTAATGTCAGGGATTATGATTCTACCTGCATTAATTTTGCAGTTTAAGAGTGTTTTGGCTATATTGGTCTTTTTTTATTCCATATGAATTTTTGGACCATTTTTTCTATTTCTGTAGAGTCTGTCAATGGAATTTTAATGGGTATTGGATTAAATCTATAAATTGCTTTTAGTAGGATAGCCATTTTTACTGTATTGATTCTCCCTATCCAGAAGCAGGGAAGGTCTTTCCATTTTTAGTATCCTCTGTGATTTCTTTCTTTAATGTTTTGAAATTTTCCTTCTAGAGATCTGAAGGGTCTTTGGTTAGATTGATTCCTAGGTACTTAATTTTCTGGGGGACTATTGTGAAAGGTATTATTTCTGTAATTTCCTTCTCTTCCTGGTTACAGTTGCTGTAAAGAAAAGCTATTGATTTTTGTGTGTTGATTTTATATCCTGCCACTTTGCTGAAGGAGTTGATTAGATCTAAAAGTTTTCTGGATAAGGTTTTGGGGTCTTTTATGTATAGAATCATGTCATCTGCAAACAAGAATAGTTTGACCTTTTCATTGCCAATCTGGATCCCTTTGATTTCTTCCTCTTGTCTGATTGCCCTGGCAAGGATTTCAATTAATATGTTAAATAGAATAGGAGATAGTGGACATCCTTGACTTGTTCCAGATATAACAGGAAATTGTTTCACTTTTTGTGAATTTAATATAAGGTTGGCTGTAGGTCTGTCATAGATGGCTTTTATGATATTAAGGCATTTGCCTATTATACCTATCTTCTCCAGGGTTTTTATCATGAAAGGTGTTGCACTTTGTTTAAGGCCTTTTCAGCATCAATTGAGATGATCATATGGTTTTTGTTTGCCAGTCTCTTGATATGTTGGATTACATTTATTGATTTCCATATGTTGAACCAGCCTTACATCTGTGGAATAAATCCCACTTGATCATGGTGGATAATCTTTTTAATATGTTGCTGGATTCAGTTTGCGAGGATTTGGTTAAGGATTTTCGCATCTATATTCATAAGGGAGCTGGGTCTATAATTCTCTATCTTAGATGAATCTTTTCCTGGCTTAGGTGTCAGGGTGATGGTAGCTTTGTAGAATGAATTTGGGAGTGTTCTCTCCTTTTCTACTTTTTGGAATAATTTGAGGAAGACATGTATTATATCTTCTTTGAAAGTCTGGTAAAATTCTGCTGTGAACCCATCAGGACCTGGGCTCTTCTTTGTTGGGAGACTTTTTATTACCTTTTCTATTTCAGTATATGTAATGGGCTTGTTTAGGTCACTTATGTGTTCTGGGGTTAGCTTTAGTAAGTCATATATGTGTTAATAAATTTATCCATTTCTTCTGTATTTTTGTATTTTGGGAATAAAACCTCTCATAGTAATCCCTGATGATTTTCTTTATTTCATTGTAGTTGGTGGTTATGGACCCGTTTTCCTTCCTAATCTTTACTGTTAGTTTTTTCCTTTTTCTTTTTGATGAGATTGGTGAGAGGAGTGTCTATTTTATTAATCTTTTCAAAGAACCAGCTCTTACTCTTATTAATTTCTTGAATTATCTTTTTAGAATCTAATTGAGATATTTCTCCCTTTATTTTTGTAATTTCTTTTTGGATGCTCCTTTTAAGATTGATTTGTTCTTGACTTTCTACTGTCTTAAGGTACATCATTAGGTCACTTATTTGGCTCTTATCTACCTTATTGTTAAAGGCACTTAATGCTATACACTTCCCTCTTCAAACTGCCTTTGTTGTATCACATATGTTTTGGTTGTTGTTGTTGTTGTTGTTGTTAGGTGCTGTCAAGTCGGCATCCGACTCATAGCAACCCTCTGTACAACAGGGGAAACACAATTGTCAGTGCTTCTCTGCTGTTCATAGGGTTTTCAATGGCAGATTGATTTTTGGGAGGGGGTTGCCAGGTCCTTCTCCCAAGCCTACAGCTTCTGGTGTTCCGAGGCAGTCTCCCATCCAGGTACTAACCAGGCCCGACCCTGCTTAGCTTCCGAGATGTGACGGGATAGGATGCCACTGGGCTAACGCTGCAGGCTATGTTTTGGTAGGGTATGTTTTCATCATCACTTGATTGCAGGAATTTTTTAAGTTCCATTTTGATTTCATCAACAACCCATTGGTCATTCAGCAGTGTATTATTTAGTCTCTATGACTTTGTATTTCTGGAATTATTCTTGCTCTTGAGCTCCAATTTTATTCCATTGTTATCTGATAAGGAACAGGGAATAATTTCTACTTTTTTGTTATTTGTTGAGGGAATTCTTATAGACTAGCCTATGATCTATCTTAGAGAACATTGCATGTTGAGCTGAGGAGAATGTGTGTTCCTCATCGTGTGGATTAAATATTCTGTATATAGATGTGAGGTCCAATTGTTTTAGGGTAGAGATAAGATTGGTCATTTTTCTGTTGATTTTCTCTTCAGATGACCTGTCTCTTGATGAAAGTGGGTTATTGAAGTCTCCCATTATTATTGTGTCTGGTCCAATACAGTTCTTTATGTTCCATAAAGTTTGTCTTATAAAGCTATGTTACCCAGTATTTGGGGCATAAATATTTAGAAGCATTATAGGTTTCTGATTTATTGTTCCTTTTACTGATATGTAGTGTCCTTCTTTGTCTCTTCTAATTAGTTTTGGATTGAAAGTTAATCTATCTGATATTAGAATTGCAACACCTGCTCTTATTTCCCCCCTGCTTGGTATATTGTTTTCCACCCCCTTAATTCTCAGTCTACTGCAGTCTTTGTAAGTTAGATGGGTTTCTTGAATGCTACATATTGAAGTTTCATGTTTTTTCATACAATTAGCCAGTCTCTTTCTCTTAATTGGTGAGTTAAGACCATTTAGGTTAATAGTGATTATTGGGTAGTATCCACTGTTATGCATCCAATCATTACATGTTACTGGTTTATGAATCATGGTTGCTTTGTTTCTTTCTTGGATTGCACTCATCTCAGCTAAACAAGTCTTTGATTATCTATACAGGGTTGTCTTATCTCTCCTGGATGTGGTAATTGATTTACAATCCTCTGTAGATCTGGGTTGGTGGTTGCAAATTGTTTTAATGTGTTAATATCATGGAATGTTTTATACTCCTCATCTATTGCTGGATATTGTATTCTTGGTTAGAATTGTTCTTTTTTAGGATGTGAATTACCTGTATCCAAGCCTTTCTAGCTTTCAATGTTGACATAGAGAAGTCTTCAGTAATTTTAATGGGTTTCCCTTTAAAAGTCATCTTGGATTTCCACCTTGCTGCTTTCAGGATAGCTTCCCTTGTTTCTAATGAAAGCATTTGAGCTATGATATGTCTTGGGGATGACCTATTTTGGTCTACTCTTGGTGGGATCCTGAATGTTTCAGTTGTGTATGTATCCATATCCTGGATTATATCTGGAAAGTTTTCCTTGAGGATATCATATACTAGATTTTCTAGTCCTCTGGTGGATCTTTCATCTCCTTCAGGGATACCCTGAATTCTTAAGTTTTATTTTTTCATTCTCTCTGAGGTTTCCTGGAAATCTTTTTTAAATTCCTTCATCATTCTTTCCACTTCTGACTGTTTGTATTTAATTTCTTAGATTGTGTCCTCAGACTTGGAAATTTGTAGCTCAGCTTCATCCAGTCTCAATGAAAAGTATTCTTTTGCAGAGTTTAATTCATTTAGTTTGGTTTGCATGTCAAGGATTGTCACTTTATTTTTCCTAATCATTTCTAGCTGGTAGGAGAGAATGGACTCCAGATGAGATACATTCATTTCAAGTATTTCAAGGGTGATGGTGGTATTCATTTTGATTTCTCTTAGCATGTTAATAACCATAACTCTGAATTCAAATTCAGAGATCTCTAGGAGTTGAGATTCATTAGAGGAATTTGTTGGTGGGCTTTGGTCTGTGGAGTCTTCACATCTAGCCTGTCCCTTTGTGTTTCTTGTAGGTTTACTTTGTTTGCCCATGATATGGTCGGGAAATAGATTTCATCTCTCCCAAGTGTGCAGAACTTCTCTCTCTGTTATTCTTTTGAGTTTGTGTGGTGAAGAATCTCTGACACTTTATTTTTACTCCTCAGCCCCATATTTCACAGCTTCAGGACCCTAGACAAGGATCTGTTACAGACTCTGAATTCAGTTCTGTCCCATTCAGATTCCCTCTGATCCCAAAGATCCCAGACAGTAGATTGTCTACTGGGTGCAACATGATTCCTCAGTTGTCTAGTCTGTGGGACTCTTACTCTAGTTCATCAACCCTACTCGTCTCTTAATGGGCTTAGTTGTTAATCAGATCTCCCTGGTTCAGTGTGCTATCAGCTCATGGCACTCTTATCTGTGTCCTGGACTCTCCACTCCTCAGTTTCCCATTCTCCAGTTCACTATTCCAATGGGGCTGTGGGGCTAGGGAGGCAATAGATTCTGTTTCTCTACTGTGGGATGAGGAGGGAGAGGATATGGGGGAGGCAGAGGGAGAAAGAGGAGAGAGAAAACACAGACTAATAGAAATTAAAGTCAAAATTAAAATTAAAGTTAAAATTTAAAGACAAAATAATTGACTAAAACAAAAACACATATATAGAATAAGAAAAAGAGAAGGAAAAGAAAAAAAGAAGAAAAGCACGTGCATACACACACTCACACACCACAAAAAAAAATGCACACCCACAAAAAAAACCTGTATACTCTCACAAGAAGTATCTTAACTATGAAGACAATAAGGATGAAGTGCACACTGCAGAACTCAGGCTGCCAGTGTTTGTCGCACTATCTGTGGCAGAGTTAAATCTTCTGAGAAGGGGCTATCTCTCTTCCTTCAGGCTGGTGAGTTGGTGAGTTTGCCACAGGAAAGTGGCTTTTCCCTGCCAGTTTTGTTGTTGTTGTTGTTGTTGTTGTTGTTGTTGTTGTTGTTAAGAGCAGGCTGACTTAGAGGGGTGGGACTTCTGTGAAGCTTCCCTCTGCTAAGTGGACATGGTGGGCAGCCACTCAATTGCCCAGTTTGAAGCACGGCACTGGGTGCCCTTAGAGGCTGCCCCACGAAATATTCTGTCCCTGTTGTGTTGTCAGAGAGGCAGTGGAACCTGTGGTGGCCTTCCTGGAATTTTCCCTGCCCCATAGAGTCTGGGTGCTGATTCCCCAATTCACAGTTCACAGCCCCAAAGCCTATGATGGAGGGAATATGGCTGTGATAGTTAGACCTTTAATGCTGGACTCTCTATCCACTTGCTTGTTCCAAATCCAGTTGTAGTCTCACCAATCCCACCTTGTAGCAGGCAGAATGATATCTGACCACCCGTGGTGAATCTGCAGCCTATCTGGCCATGTGGCAGTTGCATGTAAAACTGCCCTAGGACAAAGTGCACCTGGTGTGCTCCTTGTAGGACTGTGGTCATGCTCTGTCCACGTGGGACTCAGTCACTTTTCCAGACCCTAGCCAATTCCAAGGTGCAGTGAGACGATATTGAATCACCTCCAGTGGATCTGGGGTCCAAGTGCACATGTGCCTGTGTGTCTGTGAAAGTCGTGCCCATGCAACTGCCCTGCCACAACAGGAGGGAGGGAGCCGGGCCATGGCTCTTGGCACATGTTCCCCGGCCATTTCTGCATTCACTCCCTGCACCCACATCGAGATGGATAGAATGATAGCATATAACCCCTGGTGGATCTAAGGCCTGCACTCCTGCATGAGGATCCTGCACCAGCTTAAAGATGTTAGCTGCACCACAGGCACCCCTTAGAGATGGGCACTCTGTCGGCCACTTCAGGGTAAGCTCACCCGGAGCTTGCAGTCTGTGTTCTTTGGGCAGGGTGTTGACATGATGCCAAGGCTGTACTCTGTGTAGGATCCAGGTACCCGTGGATGTGTGCGTGGAATCTTCTCTGAATTTTGGTGATCTGCTGTCTGCGAAATGGTGACTCAGCTGCTGCCTTTTGTGTAGATCTTCTGGACTTTGACTTGCAATCTCCATGCTCATCTGGTTCTTTCCACTGTCTCTAATCTAAATTATTAGTGTGTCTATCTAGTCAATGTGTGTTCTGAAGTATTGATTGAGGTTTCCTTTTGCTCTGGGTCAGAAGGCCTGTGTTATCTGTCTGCCATCTTTTTCTGAGCCATCCTGTCAGATTTTGGAAGCTAAGCAGGGTTGGGCCTGGTTAGTACTCGGATAGGAGACCGCCTAGGAACACCAGGTGCTGTAGGCTTTGGGAGAAGGACCCTGCAACCCACTCCCCAAAATCAATCTGCTATTGAAAACACTATGAATAGCAGAGAAGCAGTAACAATACTGTCTTGCCTGTTGTGCATAGGGTCACTATGAGTCAGACACCGACTCTTCGGCACTTAACAACAGCAACAAAGGATGAAGTAATAATATAGTAAAGATAATTGTATTAAATATTTTAGTGAATCATTGTGAGAATTTACATTTTAAATTCACATTTGTCATAAAATTTCTTTTATTTTTATGTTCTCAGAAAATAGAAACAGGAGACCTATATGTTTTTGGTTTTGTGTTGTTTCTTTTTTTTGTGGTACTTGGGGTTGAAACCAGGTCCTCATGTTTGCATGGTTTACAAGTGCTAGACCACTGAGCTGCACCCACAGCCACTTTTTTTTTAATTTTTTTTTAGACAGGATGTCACTAAATTATGCAGACTACCTCTGGTCTCGAACTTGCAATCCTCCTGCCTCTACCTCCCAAGCTGCTGGGACTACAGGCATGTACCACCATGCCCGACTGTCCTATATGTTTTTACATAATAGTAAGATTCTTCAATAATGAATTGAAAGCATTGTTTTCATTTTAGAAGCATTACTACATTTCATAAAGCATAAGGAAATTAAAGAATTGAGAATTTCTTGCTGAGAATTTATTGTCTCCCCTTAAAGTTCATGCTCTAGAGAAACTAGGACACTAGTGGTCCTTTTTTTCCATGAAATTAAGAAGGAACTGTTCAATTAAAAAAGAAGTTATGACTTTAAAGAAATACGTACTTACATATTTTTAATATTATTAACTGAAAATATATATAATTTATGGTTATGTGATTGCTACCACTGAATACTTTAGCCTGTAACCATTAATCTTTGATCATTTGAAACCATTTTGCCACATCTTCAAATGTTGACTTAGGTTTGTGCCATAAATTGCATGTTTAGTAAACTTAAAGGTGAAATCTGATTACCTCTATGAAAGATTTTTGGCCAACAAGGTAGTTGTTTTAAATCATTTCAAGTCCAATTGTATTCCAGCACATGTACAACTGTTTTTAAGGTAAATATATGTATTGTGCTTCACTGTAGACAAATGATCCAGATTATTGAGGAAGTTAGTAAGCACTGGTTCCAGAGGCTTTATGCCCATTTGATTAGAAAAGCTCCTATATCCTATTTGAGTGATGTTTTGAGTATTTCAACTTTATAGATTGACAACAGAGAAGTGGCATCTGGATACAGCCATAATCATAGGTTTGTGGAGTTTGTTTTGTTTTGTTATCTAATGTAACAATAAGCAGCAGAATGGACCAGAGTATTTATTACCATTTTGTTTACTTATTGGCTACTCACATCCATACAGGGATATTAGTATTACTTATAACTGTTTTTGTCACTGTCAAGTCATTTTATGCTTTAAATTTCATGTTGCTTATTTACAATTAATTTATTTAAAGGAAGAATTGAAAACTCAAGCAGAAAAGCAAAATTAAGGGAGCAAAATGCCAAGTGCCAAATATTGGATTCAGCTTGCGGAAGTGAAAACATTATAATAAAAGATAGCACAAGACTACTTTTGCACTGACGTTGCCAGAGCAGCCAAAGAGTTAGTGAAGAGTATAATAAGGTTTCAAAGTATTCGATAGAAATTAAATTGGCAAGCACCTTAAATAATCGGAAGTGGTCTCCTGGGAATATGTGGAAATTAAAGCAATTAAACAATCTGGTAGTACAAAGTAAAAACCAAATTGGATCCCACTTTCTTTCTCTGTCTCTCTTTTTCACAACTTCACACTGAATAGTGGCTCATGTCTTCCAGGATTGTACTTCCACAAATATTGACTTCTCATTGGCAATGCCCTGGTTCATGCCTGTCTTTATGTGTTCTCCATCATGGCTCCTTGTAACTTATTCTCCTAATCCAATCTGCACACAAATTTCACATTAGTTTTGCCTCTCTGAACATGTGCAGGATTCTATTGTTTATCCAGTAGCCTTTGCCTCTTCCTGTCTTCTGATATTAGGATTGAGTTAGAGCTGCCAAATACCTAATGGAGAGTCTAAATCATGATTGCTGCAGTCTTATAATGGCAACCTCCCTTCTCTTGTAACATAAGGCTCAGTTGTGGTCAAAGAGATTGAATAAACTTATGCCAGGAACTTTTGGAATACAATTGGCCTTCCATATTCATGGATTCGGCATCTATAGATTCAAAAAATTCACAGATCAGAAACATTCAGACTAAACTATAAAGAAGCATCTGTACTGAACTTATACAGAATTTTCTCTTGTCATTCTTTAAACAATACAATGGCAACTATTTACATAGCATTTATACTTTATTAGGTATTATAGCTTAGCTAGAGATGATTTGAACTATATAGGAAGATGTGCATAGATTATATGCAAACACCATGTCATTTTATGTAAGGGATTTAAGCACCCAGAAGACTTCAGTATCTTTTTCAGAATTCTAAAGCCAGTCTCCCATAAAGATCAAAGGATGGGTATGTATTTTTCTCCCTGAGAAACTGCATAAACAGTAATTTATTGTGTTGCTGTATGTTACAATAGGACAAATGTCAACATATTAAAGGTGTTGGAGTGGAAGGATCTTAAAGTATTAAGGAATGGAAATGTCTATCTCTGGATATCTTAAATAGACAATAAATGCTCTGTTGGCATAGTCTCTATTAACTGAATATTTCATGATTGCTTGCAAATTCATTCTAAATAATATATCATGTTACATACTCCCAAATGTCAAGGTTTTCCCATTACTAAATGAAGTATCAACCCTCTACACTGGCATTCCAGACATTTTATTTCCTTTCAAGTGACATGAGTTCTCAGTGTATATATTAGTTTTACCTTATTCCAATTTTCCTCTTCATTTTTGAACATCTATTCAGTCTTTTGACACTGTCCATTTGTTTTATAATTTGTTCAATCTAGAATGCCTGCTTTTTTTTTTCCTGGTGCCTTCTTTTGCCTAAACTCTCAAGGTTCTATCTCAAATTTTATGCCTTTTTGGTATCTTTTTAAATTGCTTGTCCTGAAAAATATATATACACACATACATATGTACAATCTCACATACATAATATATACATATATTACATATACACACATAGATGCTTGTGTAAACATATATATGTGTACATACATGTATGTGTTTATGTATATATTCGTCCTATTCAGTATTGTCCTTTCTTCTAATAACATCAAACTGACATTCATTGCAACCATTCTTCCACAACCTTGGCTCATGTACATGTGGCATATAGTTAAGCCAGTCTGTATACTCCCACTTCGGTGGGAGTTTGAGCTTGAGAAGAGCTTGAAACCAAAGTTAGAGGATATATAGAAATTTTTCTAGTTGAGTATGCTTTTTGAAAAGCTATTTAGGCTTAAATCATATTGAATTAAACAAATCCAGCCTCTCTCTAATGATTTATTAGTCACCTTGTACATACTGATTTACATGATCGATATCTGGGTATATCTCATTTCATTTGCTAGTGTATAAACTTCCTAGGTTTAGTGATTATAAACCCAATATTTTACTCAGCACATTTCTTTGCCTTTTATTTAGTAGACACACCATAAATATCTGATGAAATTCTAGAAACTCTGCAATTCTGCATATCTTGGGATGACAGCCAATTTGAGATTTTCTAAGAATTTCCTTAGAATCACAGCATCATATTCTGAAAGTACAATTCTTTCTTGTCATGTGCTTCATAAGTGTTCAGGGAATTTGGGGCACATCTTTACCAATAACCTATCCTAAGTTCTATTTTTTGATTTATTGAAAAGTTGATAAATTTTTCTTTTATGACTGGTCTGAGACTTGAAAGAGCTCCAAAGCTTTTCTTGTTATTGTTCTTTTTGTTGTTATCCTTAAATCGCTCACTCTTACCCTCTCTTTTCCTCTTCCCCTCTTTTTCTCTCCCAACTTCCTCCCTCTCCTCTCTTCTTTCCTCTATAGCCATTGTTTCATGATATTATACAACCTTGCAGATTCTAATACCATTTACATGCTGACAACTCCTAAATTTATAACTCTTCAATTTATATCTCCAGCTTAGATGCATTCCATGACTTTGATATACATGATTTCAGCTGTTTACATATTAGGTTTAGAAATCCAAAAAGTATCCCTAATCTTGCCCCCAAATACTGCACTCCCTTACTGAATAGCAAACCTCCCATTTACATAGATTTAAACTTTAATTATCCTTGATTCATTTTTCTTCATATTTTCACAGAAAACCATTCACATACTTTGTAGCCCTTCCTTTAACATATAACCTAAAACTAATCATTTCTTACCACTTCTATTTATTTCTATTATAACTATTTAAATCACCATTGTTCACCAGGATTGTTTTCCTAGTCTCTTAACTAGTCACCATTGTCCATTTCCTCCCATCATGTTCTGTTGACATAACAGTAATTTCTAAAAAATGTAAGTAATTTCTAAGAAATGTAGCCCCAAACCCACCATGACCCTACCCAAAAAATGTTTTGTTACTTTGTGTACAAACCTTAAATTTTACCTTATTTTATCCCAAATTGATTAGAAAATTACCCCAATATAATTGATAGTAAATTGATAATTTTATTGGTAAAAATAATAACTGAAAATGAAAGTTAAAGTCCTGTCAATGGTTTAAAAGCCCTTCTTTCCCCACTGCCTAGATGTTTTATCTGTAACTTTCAGCCTCATGTTTTACATTCTTGCTCACTGAAAAAGTTTTCTCGGTATTAAATCTGAAACTATCTGAACTATCTGTTCATATTCCTCACAGTGCTTTCTTTCTTTCTTTCTTTCTTTCTTTCTTTCTTTCTTTCTTTATTTTATTTATTTATTTTTGTGTGTGTGTGTGCGGTACTGGTGCATGATATTATACAACCTTGCAGATTCTAATACCATTTACATGCTGACAACTCCTAAATTTATAACTCTTCAATTTATATCTCCAGCTTAGATGCATTCCATGACTTTGATATACATGATTTCAAATCCAGCCTCTCTCTAATGATTTATTAGTCACCTTGTACATACTGATTTACATGATCGATATCTGGGTATATCTCATTTCATTTGCTAGTGTATAAACTTCCTAGGTTTAGTGATTATAAACCCAATATTTTACTCAGCACATTTCTTTGCCTTTTATTTAGTAGACACACCATAAATATCTGATGAAATTCTAGAAACTCTGCAATTCTGCATATCTTGGGATGACAGCCCAAGGCTGTCAATTATTATTGATCCCAGGGCCTTACACATGCTTTTTCAAGCACTATACCACTGAGCTGCATCTCAGCCCATATTTTACTTTTTATTTTGGGACAAGGTCTCTCTATGTTACCTAAGCCTTCTCTGGCCTTGAACTTGCAATCTACTGCCTTAGTCTCTAGAGTCACTGGAATTACAGGAGTATGCCAGTGTGCCCCACCTCTTGGTGTTCTTTGTCAAACAAATCTGATTTTGTTTTCAGTTTAAACAAGTAATCAGTTTTATTTATGATCTGAAATACACCTCTCCTAGAGAAACTCCTTCTGTTTATTCATCCCTATGATACAAGAATATTTGTTTCAGTTAACCTACCATGCCCATCTCTGCAATTTAAAATTTACTCATCAAAAACTTCTATGGCTATAGTAAATTTCTACATTTATTAGGTACTTTTTAAAGTTAAATATTTTGTGATCAACTATGCATAACAAAAATGCATAACACAAAATTTACCATTTTACCCATTTTTAAATTTATAGTTCAGTGGTATTAAGTACATTCATTTTGTTGTGGGAACATCACACCAGTCAGAGTGAGGATTTTCTGTCTTCCTCAATTGAAATTCTGAATCCATGAAACAATAACTTCCCATGTCGTCCTTGCCTTGGGCAATGGAAATCACCATTCTACTGAATTTGGCTTCTCAAGGTATCTCATATAAGTAGAATCTGAAAGTGTTTATCCTTTTGTGACTATCTTATTTTATTTAGTATAATGTCTTTAGGAGTCAGGCTGGGATTTAGCTCAATGGGTGGAGTGCTGCACTGCAGTCTCTGAGGCCCTGAGTTCAATTCCCAGCGCCGCAAAAAATGGGAGAAGGGCCTGGCAATCCACTCCCAAAGCAATCCTGAAGCACTCAGCCATTGAAAACCCTATGAGGGTCACTATGAGTCGGATATCGATTCTACGGCACCTAACAACAACAACAACTTCAAGAGTCACCAATTTTGTGGCATGTGTCAGAATTTCCTTTCCTTTTAAAGCCCTATAATATCCCATGGAGTATGTATTTCACATTTTATTTATTCATCTATTCGTGGATACTTGGATTGCTTCTTTCCATTGGCTAATTCTAATAATGCTTGCTAAAAAGATGGGTGAGGAAAACAAAAGATTAAGAAAAAGACAGGAAAAAAGAAAAGCCAAATTACATGTCAAAAGAGACTCTGAAACTTGCCTTTGAATGACAAACAACTAAAGTAAAAGGAAGATATGATGAAGTTAAAGAACTAAGCAGAAGATTTCAAAGGGCAGCTCATGAAGAAAAAAAATTGTATATTATAATTACATGTGTAAAGAGCCCAAGATACAAAACCAGAAAGGAAGAACACGCTCTGGTTTTCTCAGGCTTAAAGAATTGAAGACAAAATTCTAGCTTCGACTATCAAAGTGAAAGATTCTACAGGGAAAATATTAAATGATGCAGGAAACATCAAAAGAAGATGGAAGGAGCTGGGTGCGATGGCACACACCTGTAATCCCAGCGGTTCCAGAGGCAGAGGCAGAAAGATCGGAAGTTCGAGACCAGGGGCAGTCTGCATAACTTAGCAAGACCCTGTCTCAAAAAAGTAAAGAAAAAATGGGCTGGGGGTACAGCTCAGTGGTCCAGCACTTGCAAAGCATGCAGGTGTGAGGCCCTGGGTTCAAACTCCAGTACCAAAAATTAAAAAAAAAATAAATAAAAAAAAGAAGATGAAGGAATACACAGTCATTATATCAAAAAGAACTAGTGGGTGACCATTTCAAGAGGTTGCATGTGATCAGGAATCAATGGTACTGAAGGATAAAGTGGAAGCTCCCTTGAAGGAATTAGCAAAACACAAGGCTCCAGGAACCTACAGAATACCAATAGAAATGTTCAACAAACAGATGCAGCACTAGAGGTGCTAAACTGTTTACACCAAGAGATTTGGAAAATAGCACCCTGGCCAACTGACTGGAAGAGATCCATATTTGTGCCTTTTCCCAAGAAAGGGGATCCAACTAAATACAGAAATTATCAAACAATGCAATTAATATCACAAACAAATAAATTTTTGCTAAACATCATTCAAAAGTGACTGTAACAGTATAGACACAGGGGACTGTTGGAAAATTAAGCCAGATTCAGAAAAGGGAGTGGAACTAGGGATATCATTGCTGATTTGCTGTTGTTAGGTGCCGTCAAGTTGGTATCCAACCCATAGTGACTCTATGCACAACAGGCGAAACACTATTGTCAGGGCTTCTCTGAAGTTCATAGGGTTTTCAATGGTGGATTGACTTTTGGGAGTGGGTTGCTGGGTCCAGTCTCCCAAGCCTACAGCACCTGGTATTCCCAGGCAGTCTCCCATCCAAGTACTAACCAGGCCCCACCCTGCTTAGCTTCTGAGATCTGATGGGACTGGATGCCACAGGGCTATTCACTGCTAATAGCAGATGGATACTAGTCAAAAACAGAAAATATCAGAAAGATGTCTATGTTTTATTGACTATGCAAAAGCATTTGTCTATGTGGATTATAATAAATTATGGACAGTATTGCAAAGAATGAGAATTCCAGAGTACTTAATTGTACTCATGAGTAATCTGTAACTGGACCAGGAGGTAGTCATTCGAACAGAACAAGGAAACACTGCCTGGTTTAAAGTTGAGAAAGATTTGTGTCAGGGCTGTATCCTTTTGCTGTACCTCTTCAAACTCTATGCTGAGCAAATAATCCAAGAAGCTGGACTTTATGAAGAAAAACACAACATCATGATTAGAGGAAGACTTATTAACGACCTGCATTATGCACATGACCCAACTCTGCTTGTTGAAAGTGGAGAAGATTTGAAACATTTACTGATGAAGATCAAAGAACACAGCCTTCAGTGTAGATTGCACTTCAACATCAATAAAACAAAAATCCTTTTGCTGGGTCAGTATGCAAGTTCATGATAAATGGCAAAGAGGCTTAGGTTGTCCAAGACTTTGCTTTACTTGGTTCTACAATCAACACTTATGAAAGCAGGAGTCTAGAAATCAAAAGACACATTGCATTGGGAAAAGACCTCTTTAAAGTGTTGAAAACAACATTGAAGACAAAAGTTCACTTAATTCATACCATGGTATTTTCAGCTGCACCATATGCTTCTGAAAGCTGGACATTGAATAAAGGAGACAGGAGAATTGATGCTTTTGAATAATGGTGCTGGAGATTAATATTGAATATAGCATGGACTGCCAAAAAGAATCAACAGATCTTTCCTAGTGGAAATACAACCAGAGTGCTCCTTGGAAGCAAGGATGGCTAGACTGTGTTTTACCTATTTTGGACATGTAGTCAGGAGGGACCAATTCCTGGAGAAGGACATCATGTTTGGGAGAGTGACAGGTCAGTGAAAAAAAGGAAGATCTTCCACTAGATGGATTGACACAGTGGCTGCAACAATGGCTTTAAATATAAAAAAGATTGTGTGCCTGGCACAGAATCAGGGAGTGTTTCATTCAGTTGTACACAGGGTCACTGTGAGTTGGACCCAACTTTATAGCACCTAACAACAGCAACTCTGTTCAGTCTATTTTTACTACTTTTGACTATATAACCAGAAGTGGAATTGCTCAATGACATGGTAATTTTATGTTTAAATTGTTGAAGAATGATCATACTATTTTCTACAGTGACCTAACCATTTTAGATTTCCATTAGCAACACAGAAATGTTCTAATTTAAATTTTGCACATACTTACAAACACTTGTTATAGTCTTTTATAAAAGATAGCCAACTTAATAGGTATAAAGTGTAAAGTGGTATCTGATGGTCTGATTTACATTTTCCTAAGGATTAGTGATGTTGGCCATTTTCTGATGTATGCATTGGTCATTTACATATGTCCTTTGTAGAAATGTCTCTCAAGTCATTTGCTCATTTTTTAATTGGGTTATGTTTTGTTGCAATTAAGTTGTAGGAGTTATTTATATACAGCATTTTGGATAGCAATCCCTTATCAGTCAAATCACTTGAAAATATTTTTTCCCATTCCATGGGTTGCCTTTTCACTATGTTGTTAGTGTCCTTTGATGTACAAAAGTTTTAAATTTTTCATAAAGTCCAACATCTATTTTTATTTTGTTGTCTGTGCTTTTGATGCCACATCTAAGAAACTACAACCAAATACAATATTTTGAAGTTTTCCCCTATTTTCTTCTTCTAAGAGTTACAGCTTTAGATTTTGTTTAGGTTGCTGATCTATTTTTATTTTTCTATATGGTATAAGATAAGGGGCTAGCTTAGTCAACTTCTGATGCTACAACAAAATATCTTAGACTAAGCAATTCATCTTTATTTCTTACCATTGGGCAGGCTAGAAAGTCCAAGATCAACTTGCCAGATTTGTTGGTCTATAAAGCATTGTTCTCTGTTTCAGTGATGGTGCCACATTATGTCATCCTCACATGGTGGAAAGGGCAAGGGGCTCCCTCAAGCAAATTTGTAAAAGCACTAATCCCATTCATGAGGACAGATGTCTCATGACTAATCAATTCCTAAAGCCTTCTCCTCTTAATATTGTCATATTTTGGATTAAGTTCTAGCATATGAATTTAAAGGGGACACCAATAATTAGATCATAGCACAGGCTACTTTTTTCTTTTTCTTTGCAGGGGAGAGGGAACATGTAATTATATAGTTTATTCAGCATCATTTAGTTTTCTCAACACCTTTCACCACTGAATGATCATGGCACCTTTAATTGAAAATCATTTTACCATAAATGTTAGGGTTTATTTCCAGGTACTAGATCCTATTTTATTAATCTATACATCCATATTTATGTTAGTACTATACCATTTAAATTACCATAGCATTGCAGTAAATTTTGAAATCAAGTTGCATGAGGCCTCCAACTTTGTACTTTTCCCAAATTATTTTGCCTATTCAAGGTCTTTTGAAATTTTACATGAATTTTAGGATATATTTTTCTATCTCTGAAAAGATGTTGAAATTTTGATTGAAACATTAAGTTTCTGGATGGTGTTTACATCGTAATGGTATAATATCTCTCAACTCATATAATGGGATATTTTCCTATTTATGCATATAGTTTTATTCAGCAGGGTTTTAGAGTTTTTGGTGTACATGTCTTTTGTCTCTGTGGTTAAGTTATTCCTAAGTATTATGTTCTACTTGATACTATTTTAAAAAGAATTACTTTATTACTTTCTCCTAGGATTGTCCATTGCTATTATATAAAAATGTAACCAATTTTTTATGGTGATTTCTACATTGCAACTTTATTGAGTTGGTTTACTATATCCATGATTATTTTCATTTGTGTGATTTTTAAATTTTTCTACATGTAAGACCAGATCATCTGTGAACATATAAGTTTCCTTCTTCCTTTCCAATTTCAATGTTCTGCCATATTGTTTGCAGGGATTTTTTTAGGTAAATATCATATACAGTGAAGTACAAAAATCTGAAGTATATGATTATATTGCAACAAATACAGTATCCATGCAACCTATATCCCTCTGAAGACAATAACATATTTCCATTCCTAAAATTTTCCTTATTTATCATCTCATAAAATCTTACCTTTCTCCCATGCAGGGGAAAAATAGTATTTTGATTTTTTTCACCACAGAGTAGTTTTATCTTTTCTGAATTTTCGTATAAGTGAGCCTGTATAGTAAAACCAAATAAATGTATGCAATTCTTGTCATATGTTCTACCTCCATCTACACTATAAGCCTTATAATCAAATGTCACAACTTTTTCTTTTTATAGTTACAGATATTTTAAAGCAATAAAGAGAAGAAAAGGGATAGTCTTTTATATTTAATCACGTATTCATAATTACCACTGTTATTTTATCTGGGATCAATTTCCTCCAGGCTGAAGAATATGAATTCATTTATTTTTCTTAATCTAGAAGTGTCTTTAATTCACATTCAGTTTTGCAGGATATTTTCACTTGATACAAAATCCTGAGTTTTTTTTTTTTTTTTTTTTTCTTTAATTTCAGCACTTTTAAGATCATGTTCTTTTGTCTTCTGGTCTAAATTATTCCTAATTAGAAGTCAGGGGTCATTTATACTCTTATGCAAAATGTTGTTTTTCTAGCTGCTTTCATAGTATAGCTTTACTTACAGATTTCAGCTATTTAAGTATTATGTATGTAGATATGTTATTGTTGTTGTTAAGTGCCGTCAAGTCGGGATCTGACTCATAGTGACCCTCATAGGGTTTTCAATGGCTGACTATTTCGGGATTGCCTTGGGAGTGGATTGCCAGGCCCTTCTCCCATTTTTGTGGTGCTGGGAATTGAACTCAGGACCTCAGAGACTGCAGCGCAGCGCTCTACCCACAGAGCTAAACCCCAGCCCCCATGTAGATATAGTTCATGTATATTCATTCTCCTTGGGCCTTTGTGACTTTCTTGGATCTGAATGTGTAAGTTTTTCTCCAAATATTGGCCAGCTTGAGCCATAATTTCTTCAAATATTTTTCTATCTTGTTTTGTATTTTCTTCGACTTCTATGACATCATTTATATTTATATTAGACTACTTGATTTCATCTCAGAAGTTTGAGGTTTTGTTTATGATTTCTTTTTCCTTTTTTTGTCTTTGGATTGGATAATTATTTTATTATTATTTCTGTTATTTCCAAACTGTGTTTAACCCCACTCACTGATTTCCTTTTCATTTAAGATATTATACTACCAAAGTCCATCTGTTCATTTATTATGATAATATACTTGTCTAAGTCTCTGAATACATATGTATAATTTGTCTACAAATTCCAGTATGTAGGATTTCTTGTGGTCTGTTTCTATAGCATTCTTGAGAAGTGTTGAATGGCAAAGTGTTAAGTTTGGGGCATGAATTTGCAGGTGAATAACTTTATCTTTTTTGAGGTTTTTAAAAGTTTTTGAGGATGAATGTTCATTCATCATTATTCAAGGACTGGTAAGGACCTCTCTGAGCATCAGCTGATTACTAAGGATGTTCAGCAAAGTCATGTCAGTCTGGTTGGTCTCCATTTCTTGAAGCACTGCACACACTCTCAGTTTGCCTTCCAGCCCACAGCTTCCAGGAACACATTTTTTAGGCCTGAGTGTCACTAACAGCATACACAACTTAGAATTGGGTCAACAAATTAAGGGTAACTCCTTGCGGAATTCTGGCAGGCTCTATTCACCTGCCTTCTGCTTATCATATTCTGTAACCTCCATCCAACTCAGAGCTCTGTATCTCTCTATTCCATGTGTCCTGACTGTGATGAGACTGACGCTCTCCGGGACCTCTACTTTCATGTGTTGTAGAAATGTCCTCTAATCAGAAAGCCACAGATATTGCAGGGTACACTCTGTATTTCAAGTCTCTCAAGGACATTAGTTCTGTATCCATTTCTTGCAGATGAAATCAATTACTTCCCTACAGTTTTCTGTTTCATTTTTGAAAATCTAGGCTAGTGACAGTCACAACTCTACAGCTCAGGCTAATTTCAAATCTTATTATTAGTAATTCCACAGAAGCTGCAAGGCTCTGGACAAACAGTAAATAATTAGAATCCAGGCTCCCCCTTAATTATTCTTCTCTGTGTACTTACAGATATAAAGCAAAATGATAATTTGGTAACAAGAAAGCCATCTTATGGTATCCTGTGTGCTATTTGAATATGACATATGGCCTTTCAAAATTAAACATGACTCACATTTGACCTCTTAATAATCTTTCTATCTGCTTTAGATTTAGTATATAATTTGTGAGAATAGACTATGTTGAGACCATAATTGTACTATATTTAGGATGACAATTTTGTTTATTTGACCAGGGAATCTTTAGGTCATTAAAAACAGAGTAGAAATATGGGGCCTGATGAAGGGACACACACCAGTAATCCCAGAGACTCATGAGGCAGAGCTAAGAAGATCATGAGTCCAAGGCCAGAGGCAGCTTGTGTAACTCAGTGAGATCCTAACTCAAAATCAAAAATAAATAAATGGGCTGGGGTAGCAGCCCAGTGGTAGAACACTTGCAAAGTATATATGAGGCCCTGGGTTCAACAACTAAGTACCACAATAAATAAATAAATAAATGAAAAATAAATAAATAAATAAAGTAGAAGTAAACTAGGCTAGATAAGAAATGTACATGATTAGATATATAAATGTGTGTGCATGTATTTCTGGACATTTGTATTTCCATTTGTATAAATATTAGTTAAAAACTTTGAGTTTTGTATCTGCTCAGTAAATTTAACTACACACATGTTCTTGTCCTCCCCACAGTAAAAAACCCTTCATTTTTGCATCATAACTTCCCTACATCAACTCGGCACACACTTGTCTGAAGTTTTGAGCTTTAAATTTTGTATACTCTTTTGCCATATTAACATAACTAATAGCAAAGTTGAAGTGCACAGAATATTGCTTAAAATGTCTGCTCTTCTCCTTTATCTGTACCTACACCATATCATCTAGTTATCCTTTCTCTGCTCTCAAAACTTTTTCATAACTTTTCACTTAGAAATTACATTTATGACTGATATCCCATTGGGAATTTATGTTGGTAAATTATAGCTGGCACATTGTTTTCTATCACTGTTTTTCTAGTTTGGGAAATTCTACTGCATATTTTATTATTAAGAACTATTGCTATGTTTTATGAATTTTAACCTAAATTCCTCCTAGGATATTTTAAATACATGCACATATCATCTAAAAATCTCATTATGATGAGCATTATTCAGCTTATTTAAGTACTGAATAAAATGGGTCTTATGCTGAATTCTTTCTTCATAATTTTAGCAAAATAAATATTAACAAGCATTAAAAGAATCCCAAAGAAAAACATGGTGACTAATTCAATAAATTCTATCATACTTTGAAATCCTCTCAATCAGGAACTTAAAGGGCACATTTCTGTTATTAAACTTTATCCTATCCACAAAAACTATTTGGCAATATCTAGAAATATTTTTGACTAAAATACATTGGGAGAGAGAGAGTGCATCCAGCAGATAGAGGTCAGGCATGCTGTTACACATCCTGCAGTGCACACAGCAGACCCCCGCGCAAAGAATCATGACAAAAGTGTCAATAGTGCCAAAGTTGAAAATCCTCTTTCTGACTATGCCTCTCACTGAGAAAAAATAGAAATGCTGCACAAATATTTCAACTATATGCTTGAAAAATCTGAATGCTTTCTAGACAGTGAGACTTTTCTGGATAAATACCTTCAAAAGAGGAAATAAAGTGGATAGTCTGACCTCAGGAGTCACTGTTCGCTCTAAGGCAGGGCTTGCTATATTCTGTCTGTAAGCCAAATCTATCTTGCTGGCAATTTTTGTATAGCCCACAATCTGGGATCTTCCTCTACCCTGCCTCTCCCCTCACCCCTAGAACATGTTTGACCAGCCAGTAGGTCCTGCCTGTGGCCCATGTTTTTCGCCAAGCAAAAGTTAAGGACTCTGCTCTTGGCAGCTACCAGGACCCTAGAATCTCAATCTGAGAATTATTAACAATGAGTTGCTTCCCCTCTGGCCAGTTTCCCAAGTGGAAAAGGCTGGACTCTTTGGGGGAAAAGAAGAGTACACAGAGATGTGAATTTCGACAAATCAGAGAGTAAAACTGACTGTGGTACCCCTCTCCAACCCCACTTCCCTGGTCCATCAGATCCCTCCCCTTAAACTGGTTATACACCATCTAGAGAATAGTTATTCCAGGCAGCAACTGAGCACAAGGTATGCTGATCCCCCAAAATGTTCATACTCTGAAAATGGTAGGAACAATTGTGCAATTGTGTGCAATTGTGAAGAGTCCTGCATTGAATATGGAGAAGCAATTGAAAAAAAATATATACATACATACATACATACATATATACACATATATATGTATATATGTATGTATGTGTAGGTATATGTACATATATATATATATATTCAATTTTGCATTTTGGACTGAAAAGTAAAATCTTAGTATCAAAACTTTTACAGAAAAAGTTTACTGATAAAGAATGAAATTATGTTATTTTCAGCAAAGTAGATGGAGCTAATGAACACTTTAAGCAAATTAACACAGACTCAAAAAGAGAAATATCATGTGCTCTCACTCATATATGGGAACTAAGTCTAACTGAAAGGAAGAAAAAAATACATATTTAGATATATAAAGATATGAACAAACATACTTATCTAAGAATGGAAAATATAAGCAGACCAGAAAGGATGGGGGAAGGAATGAGCAGGTTGGAGTGGAGGTTGGGGAAGGGGAAAAGGGAGGGGAAACAATGTAGATGGTTAAAGAGGGAGAGGAAAATCTCAAAATACAGGATGCAACTATATAATACATAAAAAACAGGAGGAGGGAAAAAATCAATCAGAATATAATCTATGATTGCATATGATTTTCTTTACATATGTTTTCTTCTTTAGTGATAAATGTTGGTGGGGTATAGAGTAATACAGTGTTTGATTTTTCCATTGTGCATTTATTGCATCACCTTTGGTTACACTTTCATCCACTTACAAAGTTCATGGAAACTTTTGATTAATATGTATTAAATTCACATGTATTTACAGATTACAAACCCCTATTTTTCCTTTGTACTCATGTAGTTGCATCACTTTCATTGAGATTATCCACTTTCCCTTTATCCTTCTAGATTGTTTCCCTACCCCTTTCTACATTCCACAACTTCTGCTTCCCTTTACTAGGCCTCTCCCTCCTTCTTTCTACTCTGCTTACATTTACCTTTCTTCTTGTTGTTAGGTGCTGTCAAGTCACGTCCAACTCATAGTGACCCTCACAGGGTTTTCAATGGCTGACTGTTTCAGAATTGCTTAGTTTTCCCTTCTTAGTTAATTTTTTCATTTTGTATATCTCCTTATGTATAGTTTTTCTCTTCCTTTAAGATTAAACTCCCACATATGAGTAAAAACATAGGGAGAGTATTTCTCCTTTTGAGCCTGTGTTCATTCACTTAAGATGATATTCTCCATTTCAGTCCATTTTGCTGCAAATGACCTTATTCCATTCTTTTTTGTTGCTGAGTAATATTCCATTTGTGGGAGAAGGGCCTGGCAATCCACTCCCAAGACAATCCCAAAACAGTCAGCCATTGAAAACCCCATGAGGGTCGCTATAAGTCGGATACTGACTCGATGGCACCTAACAACAACAACAATATTCCATTTTGTATATATGCCACAATTTTCTACCCATTCTTCTGTTGATGGATATCTTGGTTGGTTCCATATCTGTGCAATTGTGAAGAGTGCTGCATTGAATATGGAGAGGCAAGTGTCTCTGTGGTATGATGCTTTGTCTCCCTGTACATATATTCCCAGGAGTAGTATATCTGGGTTGTATGGTGGTTCTGTTCTCAGTTTTCTGAGGCATCTCCACATTGATTTCAAGTGATCAAAGTAATTTATCATCCCACCAGCAGTGTAGAAGTGTTCCTTTTTCTCCATGTCCTCACCAGCATTTGTTATGTTTTATTGATTTTACTAGGGAAAGATAAAATCTCAGAGTTGTTTTGATTTGCATTTCGCTAATAGCTAGGGATATTGAGCACTTTTTCATGTGCTTCTTATCCCTACAAATTTCTTCATTTGTAAAGTTTCTGTTCATTTCCTTTATCCACTTGTGTACTGGGTTATTTGTTATCTTGGGATTTGCTTTCTTGAGTTCTTTATAAATTCTAGAATGTAGTCTTCTGTTGTATACATAGGATGCAAAGATTTTCTCCCATTCAGTGGGCTCTTCCTTAATTCTGTTGATTGTTTCCTTTATTGTACAGAATCTTTTTAATTTCATGTATACCCATATGTCAATTCTTGGTGCCATTTTCTGGGTGACTGGAGTCTTGTTAAGGAAATATTTTCCTGTGCCTTTGTGTCGGAGCATGTTGCCTATCTTCTATTAGTTTTCTGGTTTAACATTGAGGTCTCATCCATTTTGAGTTGAATTTCATACAAATTGAGAGATATGGGTCTATTTTCATTTTTCTGCCAATGGATATCCAATTTTCGTAATAACATTTTTAAAGAGACTCTTTTCTCTATTGAGTGCCCTTAACTCCTTTGTCAAAGGCCAGATGGCTGTAGTTGCATGGGTGTATCTCTGGATCTTCAATTCTGTTCTATTGGTCTTCAAGCCTACTTTTGTGCCAATACAAAAGCTGTTTATGCTGCTGTATGTATAAACTATAGTATAGTTTATAAAGTATAAAGTAGTATTTGTGATTCTACTTGCACTAGTTTTGCAGCTTAAGATTATTTTAGATATACATGGTCTTTTGTGTTTCTATATGAATTTTTGGATTGTATTTTCTATTTCTGCAAAGTCTGCCATTGGGAATTTAATGAGAATTGCATTAAGTCTGTAAATTGCTTTTGGTAGAATAGCAATTTTACAATATTTATTCTCCCAATCCATGAGCAAGAGATGTCCTTCCACCTTCTAGTATACTCTGTGATTTCTTTCTTAGTGTTTTAAAATTTCCTTGTAGAGATCTTTAGGGTCTTTGGCTAAATTAACTCCTAAATACTGAATTTTTTCCTGAGCTATTGTGAAAGGAATTTTGCCTTAATTTCCTTTTCTTCCTGCTTGCAATTGGTGTAAAAGAAGGCTACTAAATTTTGAGTGTTAATTTTGTACCTTGCTACTTTGCTGAAGGAGTTAATTAAAATCCTACTTTTTTCTTATTTAGTTTATACTGCTCTGTAAAATAGGAAGATGATGAATGTGTAAGAAAAACTCATTTAATGGTTGCATAAAGGATATAGCAAATGACTTATTACTGTGCCCCCACTAACATTTATAAATAAAATGTAAAACAAAAAGAAAAATGTTTGCTGATTCCTGCTTTAAGGCAATATGTATCTGGTTCAATAAACACCAGTAAATAAGAGGCTGAGAAGCTGAGCAGAGGTTCATCATCCTCAAGGGGATTAGGACACAAAAATTGGAATTTATATAGAGCCAAAGAAACATTGTGGTGATAAATGTCTCAAAAATGTCTCCATGATTTTATGTACACTACTGTACAAAGAAGAAATAGGAGTTTATAAAACATGATCAGAAACAAATTAACAATAAAAATGCATCCACAGGTAACCTAGATAGTTAAATTATTGATGAAATGTCAAAATAATTGGATTAAAATATATTTGGAATTAAAGGCAGCATGGGTAAATTTGGAAGAAAACTAAAAACTTTACAAAGAATATAATGAAAATATTTAAACTAAAAATGTATGTAACAGATAAACATCTGTATAATCACAAAAGTGAAGAACTCAAAAGGAGTTTCTAATAGTAAATTTAATCATATCTGTGATTTCTAGGTCTATTTCTATTGATGGTTTTATCTCCTTGTCAAAGAATAATTCTGCTTCTTCATAATTCTAGTCTTTTTTTAAATTCTGTACTAGGCATGAATTTTAGGTTACTAAACATCAAGGTCTTGATTTATCAAAGACTTTTTAATTACTGCTTTGATAGTAGTTAATTTGTTAATTTCAGTTGTTTCTTATGAGAGTACTTTAAAGCTTTAAAGGGAAGATCTAAAATAGCTTTTAATTTGGGGCTACTCTAGATTTACAAACAACATTGTGGACCATATAAGGCCTATCCTAAATGTCCTGAATATTCAGTAGCTTCTCCCTTAGTTCTCTGCATTCATTCTCTAGTAGCTATTGAGAACTGCTTGCATGCTTTAGTAGTTATTCTTTCTGCAGTATTTGTTCTTTGTTTGGCCAATTGAGAATCTTGTCCTGCACAAGTATAGGCTAGCATGTAGACAAAAGTTCAAGCAGACTCTCTATGTATATTTATGAAACTGTTACCCTATTAACTCCTTTCTTTCTAGTATCCTGGCTCAATCCTTCAGGCCATCTTACCAGCCAATTTCTGTCTCTTCAGTTCAGTGAGACTGCTGTGCTTTGCCCAGCAACCCCTGACCCCACCACACTCAAAAAGTGGTCTGCAACCAAAACCCAAAAAATCATGAAGCTCAAGGAGCTCAGGTCTGTGCAGCCGGCTTCACAACCTCTGAAGCAAGTTATTGCATATATTTCCCCAGTGTTACAGTTACTTATAGCAGGAAGACTTGTTCTATGGCAGGAACCTTATCATGGTAAGAAGGAAATATTTATATTATTAGTGTTTTTACAAATATTTTTCTCTTGTATATTTTTCTTTGATTGCATATTCATATATAACTATTATTCCTTACTTATAAATAACTTAGATGAAAATTACGGTGTAGTTTAAAACTTTGTAAGAAGCATCTAGTTTTAAACCTAATAACTCACAGCCTTGTTCATCTTCCTTTTGACATATACAACTGATTGTATATGCATGGGATTAACTGAAAATTTAAACAGCAACACTGATAATTCCAAATATAACTCTACTTACTGAGAAATAATCTCTCTTGTGAGAGTGAATGTCTCACTTTATGCCTTGAGCCCCATTACCTCCATCTTTCTAGGTAGTTATCAGATAATGAAACATTTTCATGTATATCTGTGAGTGATAATACCAACAGGCCATGCAAATAATAAGTGTGAGGTTGTTTTCCTTGGTCATTATCATACTGTGCTTCTGAAATTTCATTACCAGTGTGATATTTACCATGGCCTACTCTACAAATTCCCATATGTCTGTTAGTGTGCCACACTGTGAAGGCTTGCATTTGCTGTGATACTGAAAGCTATGCCCCCAATAGTACAGACACAAGCAGGATCAGCCATAATGGACAGGTTTCAGTGAAGCTTCCACATTAAGACAGACTAAGGAGAAGGACATGGCTAACCCACTCCCAAAACAATTAGACATTGAAAACCCTACGAATAGCAGAGAAACATTGTCAGATATAGTGCCAGAAAATGATCCCCACAGGCTACAAGTCACTCAAAAGACAACTAATGAAGAATTATGTCTTCAAAGTAGTGTTTATCTTAATGATGGAGATGGAGTAAAGCCCCAGGGACCTCATCTGCTGATGTTGCACAACACAAAATAAGAAGGAAGAGTCATAAGTATCCATAATAATTGAAATGTGGAATGTAAGTGGTATGAATATAGGAAAATTAGAAATTATGAAAAATAAAATTGGCCTCATATCTAGAATCAACATTCTAGATACCAATGAGCTAAAATGGACTGACATGGACCATTTTGAATCAATCATATGGCCTGCTATCCAAGAAATGATATATTAAAGAGAAATGGGGTTATGTTGTTGTTGTTGTTGTTAGGTGCCGTCAAGTCGGTATCCGACTCATAGCGACCCTCATAGGGTTTTCAATGGCTGTTTCGGGATTGCCTTGGGAGTGGATTGCCAGGTCCTTCTCCCAAAAGGGGTTATACTCATCATCAAAAAAGACAACTTAAGATCTGTCCTGAAGTACAATGCTGTCGGTGATAGAACACTATCCATATACCTATGAGGAAGGCCAGTTAATATGACTATTATACAAATTTATGCACCCATCTCTAAGGCCACAAATGAAGATAGGGAAGATTTTTACCAGCTTCTGCAATCTGAAATTGATCAAACATGCAATCACTGATAATTATTGATAACTGGAATGCAAAATTTGGAAACAAAGAAGAAGGCTCAGTAGTTGGCAAATATGGCCTTGGTGACAGAAACAATGCTGGAGATCACATGATAGGATTTTATCAGACCAATGACCTTTCACTACAAATACATTTTTTTTTTTGCCAAAAAAAATGGCTGCTATACACATGGAATTTTCCAGATGGAATATAGAAGAGGCAAGCTGACTACATTTATGGAAAGAGGCAATAGAAAAGCTCAATATCAAAAGTCAGAACAAGACCAAGTACAGTTTGTGGATCAGACGATCAACTGCCCATGTGTAGGTTCAAACTGAAACTGAAGAAAAACAGAGGTGTACAAGAGCCAAAGTATGATCTTGAGTATATATCACCTGAGTTAAGAGACCACCTGAAGAATAGGTTTAATGTGTTATACACTAGTGAATGAAGACTAGACAAGTTGTGACATGACAAAAAAAAACCATCATTCTTGAGGAAAGCAAAAGGTTATTTTTTAAAAAAGGAAAACAGAAAAGACCAAATTGCATGTCAAAAGAGATTCTGAAACTTACCCTTCAATACTGAACAGCTACAGTAAAATGAAGATATGATGAAGTTAAAGAGCTAAATAGAAGATTTCAAATGGCAACTTGAGAACACACAATCAAATAATATGTACAAAAAGCTAGAGATAGAAAACCCAAAGGAAAGAACACACTCTATTTTTCTCAAGCTTAGAGAATTGGAGAAAAAATTCAAGTCTTGAGTGGTAATAGGGAAGGATTCTACAAGGAATGACACAAGACACATCAAAAGAAGATGGAAATAATACAGTGTCTTTACACCAAAAAGAATTGGTGAATGAACAAACATTTCAAAAGGTTGCATATTATCAGGAATTAATGGTACTGAACAATGAAGTAGAAACTTCCATGAAGGAATTGCTGAAACACAAGGCTCCAGGAATTGATGGATTACCAATAGAGATGTTTCAACAAATAGATGCAGTACTGAGAGTGCTAACTTGTCTATACCAAGAGATTTGGAAAACATCTACCTGGCCAAATGACTGGAAGAGATCCATATTTGGGCCTTTTCCCAAGAAAGGAGATGCAACCAAATGTAGAAATTATCAAATGATAACCTCATGTCACACACAAGTAAACTTTTGCTAATGATCATTCAAAAATGACTGAGGCAGTAGATAGACAGGGAACTTCTGGGAAATCAATCGAGATTTAGAAGAGGGTTTGGAGCCAGAGACATCATTGCTGATGTCAGATGGATATTAGCTGAAAGCAGAGAATACCAGACAGATGTCTATCTATGTTTTATTGACTGTATGAAGGCATTTGGCTGTGTGGATCATAATAAATTATGGATAACATTGTGAAGAATGAGAATACCAGAGGACTTAATTGTACTCATGAGGAACCTGTACATGGACCAGGAGGCAGACATTTGAACAGAACAAGGAAGTACTGTCTGGTTGAATTCAAGAACAGTGTGCATCAGGGCTATATCCTTTCACAATAACTCTTCAATCTCTATGCTGAGCAAATAATCTGAGAAGCTGGACTTTATAAAGGAGAATGTAGTATCATGATTGGAAGAAGACTTATTAACAACCTGCGTTATGCAGATGACACAACTCTGCTTGCTGAAAGTGGAGAGGATTTGAAACATTTACTGATGAAAATCAAAGAGCACAGCCTTTGCAACTGGGTCAGTATGCAACTTCATGATAACCGGAGAAGAGGTTGAAGTTTTCCAAGATTTTGCTTTACTTGATTCTATAATCAACACTTATGAAGGCAGCAATCAAGAAATCAAAACGTGCATTGCATTTGGAAAAGCTGTTGGAAAAGACTTCTTTAAAGTATTGAAAAGTGAAGATATTACACTGCAGACAAAGGTGAACATGACTCAAGCAATAGTATTTTCAATCACATCATATGGTTGTTGAATAAGTGAACATTGAATAAGTGAGAAAAGGAAAGAATTGATGCTTTTGAATTATGATGCTGGAGATGAATATTGAATATATCATGTACTGCTGAAAGAACCAAATGATCTGTCCTAGAAGAAGTGCAATCAGGGTGCTTCTTGAAAGCAAGATGGCTAGACTGGTCTTATCTATTTTGGACATGTTGTCAGGAGGGACCAATCCCTGGATAAGGGCATCATGTTTGGGAGAATGGCATGTCAACAAACAAAGGGAAGACCCTCAACTAGATGGATTGACACAGTGTCTGCAACTCTGGCCTTAAACATATAAAAGATTGTGTGCCTGACACTGAATCAGAGATTGTTTCATTCTGTTGTACATAGGGTCACTGATGAGTCAGACCTATGTCAAGGGCACCTAACAACAACAAACCCCTAAAAAATTTTTTTGGTACAAGATAAGCTTCAAACCCATTTTGTTTTACTTGTTTTCCATTCTCCAAAGATGTTTTTCTATTACATAAGAAAATAGCATTTATGATTGAAATCATTCCTTTTGTGTCCCTCAACATTCTCATTAGTTTTTCAAATTAAACAAATTAAAATTTGAGTGAGAAGAATAAAGCCACAAGTTAAAACTGGGGTTAAAATATAAAAGAAAAAAGCCTCAACATTTTTAAACAGAAAAAGAATGATAATTACTAATTATCCAGTATTAATAATAATATAACAGTACCACAAGAATTAATTTATTCCCTAAGCCTAATATTTCTTTCAGATACTATATTGACTCTCTCACAAAAGCAGAATGGCTGACACTTGATAAGAGAAATACTGGTTTTGAGGGTGTGTCTCACTCATCTATCTTATCTACTATCTCTCTGCCATCTATCATCTATCTAGTAGATAGTAAAAATCTCTATTGTCTTTGAGTTAATCCTCCTTAACCCTTGAGAGATCTGAGACAAATTGTTTAGTCTCTTTGTTGTTGTTGCTGTTGTTAGGTGCTGTCCAGTCGAGACTGACACCTATTGATCTTATGTACAGAATGAAAATGTTATGTACAGCAGAATGAAACACTCCCCGATTTTGTGCCAGGTACACAATCTTATTTATTTTTAAGCCCATTGTTGCAGACACTGTGTCAGTCCATCTAGTGGAGGGTCTTCCTTTTTTCATTGAGCTGCCACTCTCTGAAACATCATGTCTTTCTTCAGGGATTGGTCCCTCCTGACTACGCGTTCAAAATACATAAGACGCAGTCTAGCCATCCTTGCTTCCAAGGAGCACTCTGGTTGCACTTCATGTACGACAGATCTGTTGGTTCTTTTGGCAGTCCGTGATACATTCAATAATAGTCTCCAGCACCATAATTCAAAAGCATCAATTTTTTTCCTGTCTCACTTATTCACAGTCCATCTTTCACAACCATATGATACTGAAAATACCATGGAATGAGTCAGGTACACCTTTGTCTTCAATGTGACATCTTTACTTTTCAATACTCTAAAGAAATCTTTTGCCACAGCTTTTCCCAGAGCAATGTGCCTTTTGATTTCTTGACTGCTGCTTCCATGGGTGTAGAGTATATAACCAAGTAAAGCAAAATCATGGACAACCTCAATCTTTTCCTCATTTGTTGTGAAGTTGCATACTGACTCAGTTGTAAGGATTTTTGTTTTGTTGATGTTTAGTCACAATCCATACTGAAGGCTATGTTCTTTAATCTTCATCAGAAAATGTTTTAAATCCTCTTCACTTTCAGCAAGCAGAGTTGTGTCCTCTGCATAATGCAGGTTATTAATGAGTCTTCCTCTAATCTTGATGCCACGTTCTTCCTCATAAAGTCCAGCTTCTCAGATTAGAATCTTTAGGTCTCCATTAACACATTTCTACCACAGGGGAAAAATGTGATACTATGTCAAAAGGTTATTTGAAGAGTATATTAATATTTTTCTTACATTTTGTGTGAAAATCATTTAAATGTTTTTGAATTTTAAGGTTGTTATAATTCCTATTTTTCCCTATTCTGATAGTCTTGTTCTTTCTTCTGTATTCTCTTTTGAAGATGATGACATGTGGGGACAATTAGTCTCCTCATATATGTATTATTTTCTGTATAGTTTTTACTTGTAATTTTAACTGTTACAGAGAACAAAATTATATATATTAATGATAGTATGGTGTAAAGTTCAATACATGTATATGTTGTGAAATGTTTAAATCAGGTTAAACATATTTATCTGCTCATTTATTATTTCTTTGAAATGATATGAAAACTTCCAAAATCCTTTGTTCTAACTTTTTAAAAACTACAGTACATAATTATTATCTATAGTCACCATATTGTGCAATACTATCCCAGAGCTCCTTGTTCCTAAGTGCAACTTAGTATTCATTAATCAAATTTTCCCCATCCCTATCTTTGACCCCAAATATCCTTACTGTCTGATAACCACCATTCTACACACATCTTCTATGAAATCAACTTTGTTAGATTCCACATATGAGGGAGATCACATAGTACTTGTCTCTCTGTGCCTGACTTACTTCACTTAACACAAAAATCTCTAGTTCCATCCATGTTGTCACAAATGACAAGATTCCATTGTTTTAATGCCTGAATATTATTCCATTGTGTATATGTACCACATATTCTTTATCCATTCGTTGGTTGATGATTGCTTAAGTTGTTTCCATTTCTTTTTTGTTGTTAACAAATTCAAAAGTACGTTACATAATTATTATCTATAGTCACCATACTGTGCAATACTATCCCAGTATTCATTAACCAAATTTTCCAAATTAACAAAAGTACACAAAGTAACACATTTTGAAACAGCACTGTTTTATATTTATAATAGAATTATAGATGATGTTGATTAAGATTATATTTTAAAATTAAAGTTTTGTAGATTGAAGAATGAGACAAATATTTCTGCTTCCACTTCTTAGCTATTGTGAATAGTGCTACAATGAACACAGGAGAACAAATGTCTCTTTGACATATTGATTTCATTTTCAATTGATATATACCCAGTACTGAGATTTCTGGATCATATTGAACTCTACTTTTAATTTTATAAGGTTTCTCTGTATGGTTTTCCACAATGACTGAACTAATTAGTTGTCCCCACCAAAATTTGGTAAGTGTTCCCCATATCCTCTTTAGCACTTGTTATCATTAGTCTCTTTGATCATAGCCATTCTTACTGGAGTAAGATGATATCTTGCTGTAGTTTTGATTTGCATTTCCCTGATTATTAGTGATGTTGAGTATGCTTTTTCATGTTCCTGTTGGCCATTTATTTGTTTGTTTTCTTTTTGAGAAATGATCATTTAGATCTATTCCCCAATTTTGAATTGGGCTTTTTGGGGTTTCTTTGGTATTCAGTTTCTGGAGTTCTTATGTATTCTGAATATTAATGCCCTGTCAGATGTATACATTGCAAATATATATTCACATTCTGTAGATTGTCTCAGCACTCTGTTGAATGTTACCTTTGCTATGCAGAAGCTTTTTAGTTGTATGTAATCGTGTCTGTCTGTTGTTGTGTTCATTTCCTGTGCTTTTGTTACCCTATTCCAAAATTCCTTGTCCACTCCTATGTACTGAAGCATTTCCTGTATATTTTCTTGTAGTAGTTTAATAGTTTCAGATCTTACACATAAGTCTTTAATCCATTTTGAAATGATCTGCATAACTGGTGAGAGATAGAGATCTAGCTTCATTCACAAGCCTCTGTATATCCAATTTTCTTAACACCATTCATGTAAAAGACTATCATTTATCCAATTCATGTTTTTAGCATCTTTGTTGAAAAACAATTTTCTGTATATGTGTGTTTTTACTTCTGGGCTCCCTAGTCTATTCCATTGGTCTATATTGCTGTTTTAATGTCAATATCATGCTGTTTTGATTCCTACATCTTTGTAGTATGTTTTGAAATTAGGTGGTATAATGTCCCCTATTTTCTTCTTTTTGCTAAAAATGGCTTTGGCTATTTGAGATTTTCTTGTTTCCATATACAGTCATAACTTGGTACTTAACTACTTTGAAACATTGAATTTGTTACTTATGAAAGTTTTGTCCTGGTACTTATCATTTGTTTGGTACCTGATAAGTGAGCTAGAACTTGTGAGGTGTTGGGTTCCTCATGACTGCCACCCTTTCCAACTGAAACAAAGGCTCATGTCACAGTTTTTGCCCTGTGCACATGTCTCTGAAGTCTTTTCTTAATTTCTATGGTTATTATGTGTATTTTTGAGCTTTTTATTTCATCATGGGTCCTAAGCAGATAAACTATATTATACTGACTTAACTCTACTAATAGGGCTTGGAATAGAGTCTCTAATAGGACAATGAATTCAACATGGAAGAATTTGTGGTCATAAGCTATGACTGGGAGAGACTTTGAAGTGTTTTAGGCTGACTTTAAGCCTGCAGGTACAGAGGGTACAGCTGGGCATGATATTTTATCTTTGGGCAGATCTATAGGTCTGGAGGTTGATAATGGTGATGTTGAGGAGGTAGGATGGAATAGTGTGAAAAGTTCAGCACTGAGCTGGGTGCGGTGGTACATGCCTGTAATCCCAGCAGCTCAGGAGGCAGAAGCAAGAGGATTACAAGTTCAAGAGCAGAGGTAGCCTGCATAACTTAGCAAGACCCTATCTCAAAATTTTAAAAAGGGGGGCTGGGGGTGCAGCTCAGTGGTCCAGCCCTTCCAAAGCATGCAAGCACAAGGCCCTGGGTTCAACCCCCAGTACCAAAAAAAAAAAAATGAGTTCAGCACTGAGATGCTGCAGGAACTACAAAAGGAACAGCAATAAGAGGTGGCCAAAGACATTTCTTCAGGTGAGGAGGAGATAAGAGAGGATACCCCCCGTCTCTTGATAAAAAGAAATGTGTGCAAAATGGGCAGAAGTTCAAAACTTGTAGAGAAATACCATCTGGACAAAACTCTGACAAGTAGAAATGTGAATTTTTTGAATGACCAAACAACTTCACACTTTTCAGGAATTCTGAAAAGACAGAAGCAGTCCTCAATGGAAAAGTTTTTAGTGATGATGAGAAAGAACATCTTAGAGCATGGTGCAAGTTCAAAGAAGGCAGAAAAGAGAAAACACTTGAAGTGCAAGTGCCCAGTGTTCTTTTGGAGGGGCATCTCTTCCAATCAGCAGTCCATGTAACCTCTCCTCCTCACCACTCTCCCCTCGCAATCCTATTAGACTGCGGACTCTTCTCATCATAGTTACAGTGAAGTTTTCATAGTATTTAATATTAGTACTTATTAATTTGTAGGTTTATTTATCATGTAAAGCAATGATGCCCTATCTTTTTACATATTGCCTTAAAATATGTGTTGTATTTGGTTTGGAAATGCATTAAATTTATTTACATTATTTCTTATGGAAAAATTTTGTTTGGTATTTGTCACTTTTGGTACCCATCATGCCTCCCAGAACCATTTAACAACTAGCACTGAGGTATAACTGTATATGTGAGAATTGTTTTTACTGGTTCAGTGAAGAGTGATGGCAGTATTTTGATAAGAATTGCATTGAACCTGTAAATCTCTTTGGATAGTATTGACATTTTAACAATGTTGGTTACTTTAATCTATGAACATAGAATGTCTTTGTTCTTGTGTCCTCTTCAATTTCATTCATCAATATTTTATAATTTTCATTGTAGAGAGCTTTGACTTATATGATTTCATTTAATCCTAGATTTTTTTGTTTGTTTGTTTTGTTTTTGTTTTTGTTTTGCAGTACTGGGGGTTGAATCCAGGCCCTTGCACTTGCTTTGCAAGTGCTGGACCACTGAGCTGCACCTCCAGTGCCCCCCCCCCTTTTTTTTTAACTTTTTGAGACAGGGTCTCACTAAATTATGCAGACTACCTCTGGTCTCAAATTCGTAAGCCTCCTGATTCTGCCTCCCGTGCCACTGGGATTACAGGCATGTGCCACCGAGCCCAGCTGATCCTAGATATTTTTTAACTATTGAAATATTATTGCCTTCTTGGTTTCTATTTCAGGTCATTTGCTATTTGCATATAACAACACTACCAGTTATACGCTGATTTTGTATTCCACATCTTAGCTGATTTCATTTATTAGTTCTAATAATTTTTTGGTGGGGTTTTTGGGATTTTCTATGTGTAAGATTGTGTCAACCTTAATCAGTGATAACATTTTTTTCTGTTTGGATGCCCTTTATTTCTTTGTCTTACAAAATTATTCTGGCTAGGACTTCTACTACTCTGTTAAGTAAAAGTGGTGAAAATGGGCATCTTTGTCTTGTTCCAGATCTTAGAGAGAAAGTTCCAGATCTTTATTATGTGCCATCGAGTTATTAGGTGCCATCGAGTTGGTATCCGACTCATAGCAACCCTCATAGGGTTTTCAATGGCCCACTGTTTCGGGATTGCCTTGGGAGTGGATTGCCAGGTCCTGCTTCCATTTTTGCAGTGCTGGGAGTTGAACTCAGGACCTCAGAGACTGCAGCGCAGCACTCTACCAACTGAGCTAAATCCTAGCCCCATCCAGATCTTTAGAGAGAAAGTTTTTCCCCAGTCAATATAATGTTAGATGATAGCTTATTATTTAGCTTTTTTTAATCATGAAAGGTTCTTGAATTTTATTGAATGCCTTATCTGTATCAATTGAAGTGACTACATAATTTTGTCCTTCATTCTGTTAATATGGAATATCACACATATTGAGTTGTGTATATTGGACAGTCTTTGCACCCCTGGGATAAATCCCTTGTGATCCTGTAGGTCAATTGCTTTTTTTTTTTTTTTTTTTTTTTTTTTTTTTTTTTTTTTTTTTTTTTTTTTTTTTTTTTTTTTTTTTTTTTTTTTTTTTTTTTTTTTTTTTTTTTTTTTTTTTTTTTTTTTGGTATCTTTTTAATGTGCTGTTGAATTTATTTTGTTGAGGATTTTTACATCTATGTTCATCAAGAGTATGGGACTGTAGTTGTGTATGTGTCTTGTTCTGGTTATAATGTCAGTGTTATGCTGACTGGTTTTCTTTCTTCTTCTAGTTTATAAAATAACTTGGAGGTAATTGGTATTGTTGTTGTTGTTGTTTGGTGCTGTCGTGTCAGTATCCGACTCATAGCGACCCTCATAGGGTTTTCAATGGCTGACTGTTTTGGGATTGCCTTGGGAGTGGATTGCCAGGCCCTGCTCCCATTTTTGCGATGCTGGGAATCGAACTCGGGGACTGCAGCACAGCACTCTACCGACTGAGCTAAATCCCAGCCCAATTGGTATTAGTTCTGTAAAATGTTTGGTACAATTGAGAAGAAAAGCCAGCTGATCCTGGGCTATTCTTCAATGGGAGCTTTTTAAATTACTGATTCACTCTTGGTTGTTATTCATCAGTTGATATTTTCTATTTCTTCATTATTCAGTGTTGGTAAATTGCATGTGTCTAGGATTTAGTCCTGGGTTATCAAATTTGCTGGCACATAGTTGTTCTTAATAATCTCTAGTAATCTTTCATATGGTTATCAGTTTTAATCTGTCCCTTTTCATGTTCTTTTGAGTCTGCTATCTCCTTTTCTTATTCTAGCTAAGGATTTGGTTATTGTGTTTATCTTTTCAAAGAATCAACTTTTTGCTTCATTGATCTTTTCCATTTCTTGGCTCCATTCCATTTATCTCTGGTTCAATTTTTATTATTTCTTTCCTTCTACTAATTTTTGTTTTGTTTGTTCTTACTATTTTAGTTCCTTGAAATTCTTTGATAGATTGCTTATCTGGGATCTTTCTAGTTGTTTGGCATGGACATTGATTACTATAAACTTCCCTTTAGTACTTACTGCTTTTGCAGTGCTCCATAGGTTTTGACTTAGGGTGTCTCCATTTCCATTTGTTTAAAGAAATCTTTAAATTTCCTTCTGGCTACTTCTATGATCCACTGGTTGATCAAATTTCCAAGCAGTTCTGTAGTTTAAAACCAAAAATTTTCTTCTTACTGATTTCCAGCTTTATTACATTGTGGCCAGAAAAGATACTCAACATGATTTTAATTATTTTAAATTTGTTGAGACTTGTTTTGTGGCCTATCACATGATCTATTCTGGAGAATGTTCCATGTACTAATGATAAAAACATGTGTTCAGCAGCTTTTGGGTGGAGTGTTCTATGAATGACCATTAGATTCATTTGGTCACGGGTGAAATTTAATTTTGATTTTTTGTTGTTTTTGTTGATTTTCTGCCTAGATGATATTCGTACTATTGAATATGTAGTGTTAAATTTCCCAACTATTGTTATAAAGGAGTCTATCACTCATTTTATGTCTTTTAATACTTGCTTTAAATATTTGAATGCTCCATTGTAGGGTATGTATGTATTTAGAATTATTATTTCTTCTTGCTGGCTTGATCATATATAAAATTATATATTATATGTCATGTATTATATAATATCCATTTATATTCAAGGTAATTATTGATGGGTAAGAATTTACTACAGCCATATCTAGTTTGATTATAGTTGTTTTCCTTCTTTCAACCTCTCTTATAGTCTTATTTGGTAATTAAGTGAATTACTCTAGTAGTGTGTTTTGATTACTTGCTTGCTTATGGTTTTTGATTTGGCCATTACAGATTTTTGCTTTGTGATTGCCATGAGGGCTACATTAAACATCTTTTGATTATAACAAACTATTTAGAAATGATAGAAACTTAACATGATCATAAGGATAGAAAAGGAAAGGCATGCACAAAACAACAGGAGAAAATATGCTCTTAGAAAACTTTCTAGTTGTATTCCATTCTTTCCTATATCTTGAATTTCTGACATTGAACATTTTCCCCAATATAAGTAACTCAATGATGGCTAAATTCATGGCCAATAGCCAATTATGCCTTGACAGGGCTGTATTATCTATACAATAGATAATAGGCCCCAATAGACACAATTTCTCAGGATACCAAAGTTCAAGAACCTGTAGAGAGATAAAAATTATGGTTTCTAAAATACAGAAATAAAATTGTACGTTTAAACTAGATTAATATTTAAAGGTTCACAAAAATAGTGGTTTTACCTAGTTGGTTGTAATGCATTCCACTTTTACAGAGCTATATAGAAATAATATTTGTTGAGAATGTGAATACATGTTTATGTTTGATATGAAGTAGGAGTGACATGGCATAAAAATCAAATGCCTAGAGCCTAACAACTTCTTAAAATTTTCTTTCTCTTAGTATTTTCTCTCCCTTCCCCTTTCTCTCTCTCCCTGTCTATCACCCTTATATCATCGTCCACCCTTGTATTTTTCTACCTTTTATTGCACCACTTCTCAGTCAGGAAACTGGTTGAAGGCAAAGCAACCAAGAGCCTTATAAGTTGGAGAGCAGTATCGTATGCCTTATGAAGAAAAAGTGATTAAAAATTCCTTTGATTTTAATAAATAAATACAAGGCCCAGTTAGCCTTAGCCTTGTGGCATCCTATCCCATCAGATTTCAGAAGCTAAACAGGGTCAGGCCTGGTCAGTACTTGGATGGAAGACCGCCTAGGAACACCAGGTGCTGTAGGCTTGGGAGATGGACCAGCAACCCACTCCCAAAAATCAATCCACTATTGAAAACCCTATGAACACCAGAGAAGCAGTGACAATAGTGTTTCATCTGTTGTATATAGGGTCTCTATGAGTTGGATACCAACTCGACGGCACCTAACAACAACAAAAAAACTCACTTTATCTCAATTCTATTTCATAACTTCTCTTATTGGACCAGATACTTTATTCGAGGATACATGAGTAAATGGTACTGTTGCTTCCTTAATGATTATCTACCCATCATTTGGAGTTTTGAAAATATTTTCAGAATAGTTAAGACTTTTAAAGCAGAAACACATCATGCTATTTATAAACCTTTGGAAAGATTTTGTGATATGACAAAGTGTATTCACATACACTGCTGAGAAGGTCATTCAGAGATTTAATTAACATTTTTCTTTCTAAACATACAAATGAGGAGAAATCAAAGATCTATTTTTAAGAATAAGTAAACTAATAAGGATAATCAGGAGAAAAAACTTTACTAGGAGAGCTTTTATTATAAGATTCCAAGGGAAATTAGATTTAACCTTGGAAACTGGGTTCATACTGTTTCATAACCAGTGATTATTGCCCTACAAGTGATTTCTGCCTTATAAGTAATTCAGAATTTCTTTGAAATTTGGTATGATATATTATTAAAGGAAAATATTATATAAATTTTGAACTATGAGTCTCTATTCCTGAATCAAAATGTAAAATTTCTGCCAAAACCAATAGTTTCTAAATCATTCATTACAGATGTCATTCAAGGTCATTCATAAATCTTTTGTGTGTGTGTGTGTATGCGTGTGTGTGTGTGTGTGTGTGTGTGTGTGTGTGTGTGTGTGTGGTACTGGGGATTGAATCCAGGGCCTCCCGTTTGCATGCTTTGTAAGTACTGCTGTACCACTGAGTTGCTCCCAAGCCCATTATTTTACTTTTTGAGACTTTTTAAGACTAAATTATGCAGACTGCCTCTGGTCTCAAACTTGCTATCCTCCTGCCTCTGCCTCCCAAGTCACTGGGATTACAGTCACGCACCACAGCACCCGGCATAAACCTTTATTTTTTAATGATAAATGAATTATCTTCATTTAAAATGTTATTAAGATAAATCATCTCTAATAATTTACATGTATTAATTGGATCATATACTGAGTGAGCATGCTATAAAATAATCTTTAATGTTGATATTATAATCACTGTATTAAATGAAATATTCACTGCTTTTGCACTGTTTGATCATAACCACTAAGTAGGGTATAGTGAACAACTTATTAATAAATCATAATAATCTGACTTCTTCAGTTAGAGCATGATTAGCTAATTTTGAAAATAAATGGGCTTCTACAGAGATACTTTTAATTTCTCAAGAATTAAAAGAAGTGAATCATTATATAGTAAGACAATAGATCTAAACTGAGATCTCTTTAAATATATGGAGATAGTTTGTTATCCTCATATGATAGCAAACATTTGGTTTAATTCACTGAATGGCTTATATTAGATAAGAGGAGGAAGGTGTAATGTAGCAATGAACCAGGGATGACCTGGGTAATATATATTCCAGATGCAGCAGCATGTGGGGCTAGATTTGAATTTGATGTTTTTATTTGTTGATGAAGTCTGTTACTTGGAATGTCTCTGAGCATCAGATTTACAGTCTACGTAATGGGAATAACACTTATTCCACAGGATTATTGAAGGTTTCAAATAAAATACTGGATGTCATAAATTATGTGAAATGTTATTCAATATGAGAGTCAGTATTGCCAATGAGGAGACACAGGCCAAAATGTGTATAAACCATTTTGCAATTTTTTTGCTGAATAAAACATTATAAGCACTCAACAAATATAAAATAATAATTTACACTGTTAATCTTAAAGTTAAAAATGAGTAACAAAACCAAGAATACATGATCACTCAATTTTTCTGTTTCTTTCAATAAGCCCTCTTCCATAAGAGTTAAAAATCAAATTTACTAGGAAAAATACACTTAAAATTGATAGTTAAACTTTTTATGTTAATCTGATTTATTTAGATAGCTACTAACTCTGATGTATAATTTAATTAAAGTTGAAATACCCTCTCTATATCTCTCCTTCTTTCCTTCTACCCCTGTGCCTAAACCCTACCCACTTTTCATGGGAGTTTGGGTAAACATAGCTATTTTTTAAAGAATAATTATTATCTTAATTTAAGTTGATATATAGACTTGCAAATTATATCTTTTTCCCCTTCATTCTGTAAGGATTTAAATTTATGTGTTCTAAAAGAAGAACGGGGCCGGGATTTAGCTCAGTTGGTAGAGCGCTGAGCTGCAGTCTCTGAGGTCCTGAGTTCAATTCCTAGCACCACAAAAATGGGAGAAGGACCTGGCAATCCACTCCCAAGGCAATCCTGAAACAGTCAGCCATTGAAAACCCTATGAGGGTCGCTATGAGTTGGATACCGACTCGATGGCACCTAACAACAGCAACAACAACAAAAGAAGAACATTAATTTATCCATTTACTAAATTCTTATTTGTGTGTCCATTATATGTCAGACATGTGTTAGGAAAAATGTTTTGAGTGGTTCAACAAGTGCTCAAATACAAAATAATCCACCATCATGTTGGATTCTTCCTAGTGTGAGGATAGAAGAAATGCCTTATTAACTGCTCTGAAAGAAAGAGGGGTGAATAGTACATTATATGCATATATGGAAATATCATAATGAAACCCCTTACTTTATATAATTAATATACACTAAAAAAGAAAGATTAAACAAATGGAAGTAAAAATTAAAATAAAAGTTAACTGACTCCTTGAAGAAAAAATAGCAGCAATTTATTTTTCATGTAAAAATATGTATGGCAAAAAGGATCAGAAGGAGAAATTAGAAATATGTTATTGTAAGCTTCATATACTATATGTGAATTATTATAGCATTATTTGAAGGTAAATTCCAATTAATTAAATATGTACATTATAACCTCTAGGACAACCACCAAGGACAATTTTTAATAAATAAAAAGTTAATAGTAGAAATAAAATTGAATCTTAAGAAATGATCTACCAATCCAAAAGAAGGTAGAAAAAAAGAGAAAATGAAAAAACCGATAACAGCTATGATGGTAGTAAATTTTAATCAACCATATTAATAGTCACATTGTATTTATAGGCCCTAAACACAACAAATTAAAGACAGAAATTTCAAATTGGAATTTCAAAAAATAAACCAATTTTATGTGGCCTATACAAAATATACTTTAAATAAAAAGACATACATAATTTAAAGGTAAAGAATAGAAATAGAGAATGTAAAATTAAAATAAAACTGGAGTAACAATATTTACATGAAAGCATAGCCTGGATTCTGAGAAATATTACAAGAGATAATGGACCTTGCATTATGAAATAGAGCTCCATTATCTAGGAATATATTGCAATTTTAATATGTATGCAGCTGAGTTTCAAAATACATGAAATAGACAAAAATAAACTGAATAAAACACGAATAGGCAGCAAATGGGCTGGGATTTAGCTCAGTTGGTAGAGTGCTGCACTGGAGTCTCTGAGGTCCCAAGTTCAATTCCCAGCACCGCAAAAGTAGGAGAAGGGCCAGGCAATCCTCTCCCAAGGCAATCCTGAAACAGTCAGCCATTGAAAACCCTATGAGGGTCGCTATGAGTCAGTAACAGCACCAGCAACAACAACAGGCAGCAAATAGAATGAAGTATTGATAGAAACAGCAGAGTGAAATAATTGAAAAATAATTTAGCTAAGTAGAAAAATACAGTAAAAGAATAGTCTACTTCCTTTTGCATGAAACCCTAAGAAAGTCAGTCAAACAACAAAATTTATAGAAAATACAAACTAATTTATAATGACAGTGTGCATATCTGTGTTTCCTGACAAAGATGAGAGAGGAATACAAGGGATGGCTTTAATGCAGCATGATGAAATTTTGGAAGTGATGGATTCATTCATTTTCTTGATCATGATGAAGGCTTTGCAGTAATTTATAACGTTAAAGCTTGAATGACACTGTAAATATGTGCAACTTATTGAGTGGTAAATTATTCTCTAAAAAGTTAATAAAAAGTTATATACTCTTGGTGTTTCTTCTAAAACTAAGACATAAATACAAGAAAGACCAGAGCATTTAAAAAATCTAAGTGATCAATGACCCAATAATTCAACTTTATTATTGGTTTCATTTTCCTATCAATAATCATTCTTTCTTTAGTATGAATTCATTCCTAGAGGCTTCTATGTAATGATATTCTTTAATTGTCTAAAGCCAGTTCACCATTATTCCAGTATATCTATGAATTACATAACTTTTGAATAATTCATTCATTTAGGGAAATGAGAAAAGTTATGTTGTTGCTGTTGTTATTAGGTTAGTAAACATAAAAGGGGTAAGGTTTAACAAAGGCAAAACTATGAATAATATAACTTGCTTCTAATTTCCTCTCTGTAACTTTACAATCTTCACTTCTGATGTATCTATATTCATGCCTAAAAAACAAAAGAGCTGAACATATTCCAAGAATGTTTCCCATTTTTAAAAGGTATCATTCAAAGCAATAAATAGTTATACCCCCTCTGTATCAGCATTGTGCTAGGTGTTACAGACATGGAGACAAAATCATTCCCAGCAAGGAGGTCAGGGCTCATTGAAGAAGACAATAAACAAGTCATTATCATACAGTTTGTTTTCTGTGACTGTAGACATCCACACAAGGAACTTCAGGAGTCTTATAATTTAATATTCACAAGTAACTTAACAGCCCAATGTCTCTTAGAGTTTCAAAGATGAGGGTAAAAGATTAAATGTAATACAATGTCAGAACTGAAAAGAGAAATTAAGGATCCAAGTTTTTGCAACAGAAAATTAAGTATTTGATCACTTACTCCCTAAGGAAATATTTATTTTCCAAAAACAATCTCATGAAGAATAAGTGATTACTTTCAGATAATTCAAGAAAATTCAGGTTAAATCTTTTTTATTCCTGCTTACAGGATAAATTCTCTATTGTTACCTGGCCTGTGAATGTGGACTTGATAATCTATGTTCTGGTTTTTAAGCCAAGTAATATTTTGGTAGATTCTATAGCTGACTTTTAATTGTTTTCAAATGAAAAAATTGCACTATATGTGAAATTTCTACGATATACAATGCCACCTTTAAGTATTTCATCTACTCATTTTCATTTTTATCTCATAATGATTTGATATTTATGTAAAATGTACAGATGCTTATTTTCCTTTTAAATAAAGGGAATATCACATATTTGACTATAATTCTAAAGAGAAGTTTAATAAGGGCTTCCAGATCTCCATAAGAACACAATTAGTATTCCCATGGTTCATTATCTAGACATGTAAAAAATTAGTTTGCATGGAGATACAAAGGTGAGCTAAATAGACATGGCCCTGTGGGTAGTGACATCTGTAAGCACAGACAATTCTGCATCCATCTTCATCCCCAATATGTTTGAGCTGCTTCCAAATTAAACATGAAGTGGCAATAAATTACTGCATGAAGCAGATTTTTTTTGTATCTTCTGTGGAATTAAACTTTGAATTTTTCATATAACTGAAAAAAATTGCATATAAAATAATTTGAGACAAACTTTTAAAATATACCTGTATATTCAAGGCTTATTGGGAAAAAATAGTAAGACACCTCTGAAATGTCAATATGTCGTTGGTTTTTGGAATTAAGAACTTCTCTTAATTAGTGGATTTTATAATAGCATTTTTTTCAAATTGGAAACATCTAAACAAGAACACATTGGTTGTTCTCAGATAAGTATCTCTATGCAAAACTTATCATTTGACATTCCATAGGTCCAGGCAATCAATATTCAATTTTCTAATAGTGATCTTATTTCTAACGAGGTTTGTTAGGTGCCATCAAGTCATGTCCATTGTGTCCGACTCATAGTAATCCTCATAGGGTTTTCAATGGCTATTTTGGGATTGCTTCTGGAGTGGATTATCAGATCCTTCTCCCATTTTCAAGGTGCTGGGATTTGAACCTGGGACCTCAGAGACTGAAGAGCAGCACTCTCCCAACTGAGCTAAATCCCATTCCCTCTAATGAGGTAGAATCATTAATTCCTTCTTATAGAGTTTTATGCTTGGTTAGGTCTAGAAGATGGTGTCTACTTGAGTAAATGTGATAACCATATCACATATTTAACACAGCTCAACAAAAGAGAATACCACAGAGTGTAAAACAGACTAGATTTTTATTCTGGTTTATTAAAGAATTCATTTCCCCTTAAATCTGGAATGAAACAAGGATGTCTGCTCTCACCCCTCACATTTAATAGATTAATGAAAGTCTTAGCTTGGGCAATTAGGCAAGAGAAGGAAATAAAAGGGACACATTGTTGGAAAAAAGAAGTTAAATTATAATTATTTGCAGATGACATGATATTATATTTAAAAGGTCCTAAAGGCTCTATTAGAAATCTTTTAGATCTAATAAGTTTTTCTGTAATGTGGCTGGGTATAAAAGCAATAATAAAAAAATCAGTTGTATTCTTATATACCAATAATGAACATGAAGAGAAGAAATTAAGTCATTTATCTTATTCACAGTAGCCCCTAAAAATTGAAATATCTAGGAATGAATCTAACCAAAAAATCCTAAAGACTTTTTCATCATAATTTTAAAACACTAAAGAAGGAAATTGAAGAAAATACTAGAAGATGGAGAAATCCCTTGCTCATGGATTGGGAGAATCAACATTGTTAAAATGACTCTATAGATTCATGACAATTCACATTAAAATCCCAACTAAGTACTTAGCAAAAATTGATAAAACTATCCAAAATTTTATTTGGAAACACAAAGAACTTGAATATCCAAAACAGTTCTAACCTGTAAAGCCAGTGTAGGAGGCATCACAATACCTGATTTTAATTTATACGTTGTTGTTGTTGTTGTTGTTGTTGTTGTGTGCCGTGGAGTCAGTATCCAACACATAGCGACCCTCATAGGGTTTTCAATGTCTGACCATTTCGGGATTGCCTCAGGAGTGGATTGCCAGGCCCTTCTCTCATTTTTGTGGTGCTGGAAATTGAACTTGGGACCTCAGAGACTGCAATGCAGTGCTCTACCAACTGAGCCAAATCCCAGCCCCAATTTATACTATAGGGCAATAATAATAATAATAATAATAATAATAATAACTGCTTGGTACTGGCACAAAAATAGACGTGAAGATCAATGGAATAGAATAGAGCATCCAGATATAAGCTTATGCACTTATAACCAATTGATCTTTGATAAAGGTGCCAAAGACATAAAGTGGAAAAAAGATATTCTCCCTAATAAATGGTGTTGAGTAAACTGGATATCCACATGTAGAAGAATAAAAATTTATGTATACCTTTCATCATGTACTAAAGCCAACTCAGAATGTATGAGAGATCTCAATCTAAATCTCAATCTAAAATAACTCACTCTGAAACTACTGGAAGAGAAAATAAGTAGTACATTCCAACATGTGGGTATAGGCAAGTTCTTTCTTAACATAACTCTAATTGCTGGGGAAATAGTACCAAGAATTGATAAATGGGATTATATAAAATTGAAAACCTTCTGCACTGCAAAGGATAGAGTTAATAGAGTGAAGACTGAACCTACAGAATCGGAGAGAAATCTTTGCAAGTTATACATTTGACAGAGGCTTAATATTGATAATATACAAAGAATTTTAAAAATTAAGCATCAAAAAATAAACAATTTGATTAATAAATGGGCAAAGGAGTTGAACAACCCAGTAGTTTAATTATACATGTATAATTTGTTTTATTCTTCTTACATGTAGTTAGCCAGTGAATGTTTGAACTATTGCATTTTACTTTTCTTAAATCATCTAAAATACTTTTAGTCTTTTTCCTGTATTTCAAGTAATATTAATATAATGCTCCCACATGCCTTTAGTAAATTGTGAAATTATACTCCTATTACAGATTTCAGTAATTACATCCTTCATATATTAAATAATTATCATTATTTACTTTAAAAATCTTTATAAAATTATTATAATAATATTACTTATGGTAGTAGAAAAAGTATCTAAACTAGAACATCAATGCAAGGCC
>VMDO01004991.1:0-117349 GCA_007922755.1 Pedetes capensis | reverse complement strand
ATGAATCAAGTCTATAGGCTTGTAAAAGTATGTACACATAGAAAGATCTTCATTAAGTAGGCCTATCAATTTCCATCACTATTTTAGAAAATTATTGTCATGAAGCCATAAATTACCTAGTGTCATAATATATGAAATGTTTTTTTAATCACTCATCCTGAGAACTCATAATATCTGCATATCAGGGAGGAAAAATCTCATAACGGATGTATAGAAATATTGCTTGAAGCAAATTCTTTGATGTGGGAGATTTTTCTTAAAACATTAATTAAAGGATACACTGTTCCTTGTGATCAGACAATTTATATTATTTTGGTCATCATTCATAATTTTATAAATTTGGAATAATCTAGCCAAATATGATCATGTAATAAGCAATATAAAAATACATGTGACTATATGATTGGGTCCTAACTCAGTAATTATACGAGTCAAAGAAGATGTATGATTCAAGAGTTTGAAAATATTTTGAAATGTCTGTACACTAAACGTATTCATCATGTCATTCATGTCACTCTCTGGTTCAAATATGTTCATAGTCCATCCCTGAAACAAACCCCAAAACAATCAGCCATTGAAAACCCTATGAATGACAAAGAAGCACTGACATAGTTCTGGGTATGGCACAGTGTCTGGGAGTATTTTGTTCTGTTGGGCATAGGATCACTGAGTCAGACCCAACTGGACAGCACCTGAAAACAATTTCTAGGAGACAAGATTGACAGTCTATTAATTAATTGGATATAAAACATCATTCCTTAGCCAATTGGAGGTAGTAGCACTTTTTTCTGGTAGGTTTAGGTTCTCAACGTTTACTATCTATTCTTAATCTACTTTACATTTTTTTTCATATCATTCTCCTTGCTGAATATGTGTGTTTTTGATTTTATCTTACCCTGCTTCCATATAACAAAAATGCATATGAAATGCTGAAAATAAACATTGGTATTTTATATTGTTTGCAAGTAAAAAAAAACAGTTTATACCAATTAAAGAATATATGTATTCTAAACTTATCAACTTTAATTTCACTTTTTTTTTTATATCTCATTGAAACTCCTTCCTAAGCTATAAACTTCTTAAGAGAAGATCTGTAACTGACCCCACATTAACACAATGGTTATATAAACTATGCACAGTATAAATGCTGCTGCCTAGGGTACAGTGTAGAATAACAATAAAAAGTTACAACTTGGTCCTGTTGTTTATAGGAGAATTCTAACATTATATAGCTTCTCAAATTAGCTCATCTTTATCAAACATTAAGTGCCACTCTGATGCCCTATATTGTCAGATCTCTGAAGCTAAGCAGGGTTTGGTCTGGTTAGTACTTGGATGGGAGACTATCTGGGAAAACCAGGGGACATAAGTTTGGGAATAGGACCTAGCAGCCCACTCCTGAAACAATCAGCCATCAAAAACCCTTTGAATAGCAGAGAAGCACTATTAGGCATAGTGCTGAGGGTGGCACAGTGTTGAATAGTGTCTTATGGCCTTTCACAAGCAAATTTAATTATTTTGCTTAAACAGAATATAATATGTACCTACCTTACAGAATTTCATGAAATACTACATCTAAAAAGAAAGCAGGGCCTGTAGTCATAGCCCTGTGGCATCCGATCCCATCAGATCTCGGAAGCTAAGCAGGGTCGGGCCTGGTTAGTACCTGGATGGGAGACCACCTGGGAACACCAGAAGCTGTAGGCTTGGGAGAAAGACCTGGAAACCCCCTCCCAAAAATCAATCTGCCATTGAAAACCCTATGCACAGCAGAGAAGCACTGACAATAGTGTTTCCCTTGTTGTACAGAGGGTCACTATGAGTTGGATACCAACTGGAAGGCACCTAACAACAACAACAAAGAGAAAGCACCCTGCTTCACAGACAGGTACAATTTCAATAAACGTTACCTGTAACTACAGTGGATACCTCAGATGTAGGAAATGATTTAGGACAGAGTTAAATTTCTCAATTCTCACTTGAATATTTAGGCTGATATTTGAAATATGTAAAGAAGTGTGGTTGTCTCCCTCTTCCATAGACAATCCTCCTTTATACAAGTTCCCTCTAGAGATTTGTTATAATTATTTGCTTTAATTTATCCTGTATATTTTGTTAATTGAAATTCTATGTTTGATAGACATCCCCAGAAACTAACTATACTCAATGTTGACTAACTTTAGTTGATTGTTGACTGACTACCTTTCAAACATGATACCAAATAGAAAGACTCTGCCTTTCATTCTTTACACCATACATTTTATATGAGTTGCATTCATCATCAAAAAAAAACCTCAAGATCTGTCCTGAAATACAATGTTGTCAGTGATAGAATAATATCCATACACCTATAAAGAAAGCCAGTTAATATGACTATTATTCAAATTTATGCACCCAACACTGAGGCCACAAATGAAGAGGCCACAAAGGGAAGATTTCTACCAACTTCTGCAATCTGAAATAGATCAAACATACAATCAGGATGTACTGATGATTACTGATGAGTGGAATGCAAAAGTTGGAAACAAAGAAGAATGTTCAATAGTTGGAAAATATGGTCTTCATGACAGAAATGATGCTGGAGATGACATGATTGGATTTTCAGACCAATACCATTTCATTGCAAATACATTTCTTCAGCAACATAAACAGTGACTATACAGATGGACTTCATCAGATGGAACATTAAGGAACCATACTGACTACATATGTGGAAAGAGACAATGGAAAAGCTCTATATCAAATGTCAGAACAAGACCAGGTGCTGACTGTGAATCAGACCATCAACCTCTCATAAGCAAGTTCAAATTGAAGCTGAAGAAAATTAGAACAAGTGTACAAGAGCCAAGGTATGACCTTAAGTATATCGCACCTGAGTTCAGAGTTCACCTCAAGAACAAGTTTAATGCATTAGACACAAATGATAGGAGACCAGATGAGTTGCAGCATGACATAAAAGATATCACTCAAGAAGAAAGCAAAAGCTTATTAAAAAGAGAGTAAAAAAAGAAAAGACCAAGTTACATGTCAAAAAAAAAATGATGGAATTTGCCCCTGAAGTTCGAGCAGCTAAAGTAAAAGGAAGACATGATGAAGTTAAGGAACTAAATAGAAGATTTCAGAAGGCAGCTTGAGAAGACAAAAACAAATATTACAATGACATGTGCAAAGAGCTGGAGGCAAAAAACCAAAAGGGAAGAACATACTCTGTGTTTCTTAAGCTTAAGGAAGTGAAGGAAAAATTCAAGCCTCGAGTGGCAATAGTGAAAGATTCTACAGGGAAACTATTAAACAATGCAGGAAACATTAAAAGAAGATGGAAGGAATACACAGAGTTGGTGTACAAAAAAGAATTGGTAGATGATCAACCATGTCAAGAGGTTGCATATGAAGAGGAACCAATGGTATTGAAGGACAAAGTGGAAGCTGCCTTGAAAGAACTAGCAAAACACAAAAATCCAGGAATTGATGGGATACCAATAGAGATGTTTCAACAAACAGATGCAGCACTGGAGATGATAACATGTTTATGTCAACAGATTTGGAAAACAGCTACCTGGCCAACTAAATGGAAGAGATCAATATTTGTGCACATAACCAAAAAAGGGGATACAACTGAATGTGGAAACTATCAGACAGTATCATTAATATCGCACACAAGCAATATTTTACTAAAGATCATTCAAAAGCAACTGCAGCAGTATGTAGACAAGGAATTTCAGGAAAATCATGCCAGATTCAGAAGAGAGAGGGGAACAATGGACATCATTGCTGATGTCAGATGGATATTAGATGAAAGCAGAGAATATCAGAAAGATATCTATCTATGTTTTATTGAATATGCAAAGGCATTTAACTGTGTGGATCATAACAAATTACTGACAACACTTCTGAAAATGGGAATACCAGAGCACATAATTGTACACATGGGGAATCTGTATGTGAAACAGGAGGTGGTTGTTCAAATAATACAAGGAAACACTGCCTTGTTTAAAGTTGAGAAAAGTGTGCATCAGGGCTATATATTTTCACCATATCTCTTCAATTTCTATGCTGAGCAAATAATCCGAGAAGCTGGATTTTATGAGGAAGAATGCAGCATCAGGATTGGAGGAAGACTCATTAACAAGCTGTGTGATGCAGATGACACAACTTTGCTTGCTGAAAGTGAAGAGGATTTAAAACTTTTACTGATGAAGATCAAAGATTATAGCCTTCAATTTGGGTTGCAACTAAACATTAATAACAAAAACAAAGTCCTTAAGATTGGTCAGTATGCAACTTCACAGTAAATGGAGAAAAGATTGAGGTTGTCCAAGATTTTGCTTTGCGTGGCTCTATAATCAACAGCTATGGAAGCAGCAGTCAAGAAATCAAAAGATGCATGGCTCTGGGAAAAGCTGCGGCAAAAGATCACTTTAGGGTATTGAAAACAAAAGATGTCAATGTTGAAGACAAAAGTACACCTGACTCATGCCGTGGTATTTTCAGTGGCATCATATGGTTGTGGAAGCTGGACATTGTACAAGGGAGACAGGAGAAGATTTGATGCTTTTGAATTATGGTGCTGGAGATGATTACTGAATGTATCATGGACTGCCAAAAGAACCAACAGATCTGTCCTAGAAGTACAACCAGATTGCTCATTAGAAGCAAGGATGGCTAGACTGTGTCTGACATATTTCAGACATGTAGTCAGGACAGCCCAATCCATGGAGAAAGACATCATGTTTGGGAGAGTGGCAGGTCAGCGGAAAAAAAGGATAATCCTCCAACACATGGATTGACACAGTGACTGCAACAATGGGCTTAAGCATAGATAAGATCATGTACCTGGCTCAGAATTGGGAAGTGTTTTGATCTGCCGTACATAGGGGCGCTATGAGTTGGACTGGATTTGATGGTACCTAATAACAACAACAACAACAACAACAATACACTTATCACAGAAAAGTTGATACAGACCAAGAGGCAGCTCTGGCTCTAAGCCAAAAATAATTTAATGTTCACATCTTAGAACTGGTACACTAACAGTTCCATAGAAAACCTAAAGAGTAGTTGGACATCATGGCACATGACTATAATTCCAGTGACTTGGGAGGCTGAGGCAGGAGGATCATGAATTCAAGGCCACAGGTAGTCTGCATAATTTAGCAAGACCCTGTCTCAAAATAAAACGGAGACTGCAAGTGTGGCTCACAGGTAGATCATTTGCCTAGCATGAATGAGACCCAGGGTTCAGGTTCTGAGTACTGCAGAGTAAAAGAAAAAAAGGGCACCAGAAAGGATACCTGCCAAGTTCAATTACAACTTTTAAAAACTTTCTCCTCCTCTCACCTCTCCAGGTTTGGACCAAAGGAAATGTCCCTCATGGCCAAAACCAATTGGATTAACCATGTTTCTTTTTAAGTTATTTTTGAGTTAGATCATTAAACTTAAAGTTGGTTGGGGTACTAAACATAACAAAATTCATTCTTTGTGAAGGAACAATCAGTCTCATGAGGGAAACAAAAATCAAAACAAAACCAAATAAAAGTTAGAGATTACAAGCAGAGAGAGCAAAATTCAGAGATTTGGAGTATGCCAGTGTTACTAATGACTATCCATTTTTTATTCCAAATATTTTGAAGTCTAAACTATACTTCTTATATTTACCACACTGAAGTATTAGTTTATTAACATAAACAGTCCCAAGTGAATTGTTCTAATCCATCTTTTGTCATAATCCTCAAATTCTTAAATATGTCAAAATTTATTAATATATAGTATTTTCTTCTACTAAGACATAAATTCGTACTACAACAGGAAAGACTACTTGAGTTTGAAGAATGCCAATGCAGGCAACATCTAGAAACATGTTTAAACACCTTACTTAAAAATTATTTTGATGAAGAAATTTTCAGCAGGCTTTCTATTTCTAAGCCAGTTTTTAACTATTAGATTGTTGAAGACAATGTATACTAGAGGCATATACTATTGATATTACAAGGAAGAGGTGAGTTTCTGAGTGATATATGTACTTTGTTGTTGTTGTTAGGTGCCGTAGAGTCAGTATCCGACTCATAGCAACCCTCTGTACAACAGGGGAAACACTATTTTCAGTGCTTCTCTGCTGTTCATGGGGTTTTCAATGGCAGATTGATTTTTGGGAGAGGGTTGCCAGGTCCTTCTCCCAAGCCTACATCTTCTGGTGTTCCCAGGTGGTCTCCTATCCAGGTGCTAACCAGGCCCGACCCTGCTTAGTTTCCGAGATCTGATGGGATCTGATGCCACAGGGCTATGGCTACAGGCGATATATGTACTAGAAAGTCACAAAGTATGTGCTAAGTAATTGATAGAGTTTGTTAACTTTTACTTTCTAACAAACTATTTAGTGATATTATTTAGGACTTTGTACAATTAAAAAATCTGCAATTGAGTCATTCTTCTAAAAACAAGACTATCATTGCTATTTTGAACTATTTCTTAAAATATGGATAATAACTTTTTCTCAGGACTTTTATTTTTGCTTTTCAAGAGGAAACTTGAATCAAAACTTTTTCTGCTTTTGTTGTTCATTTCTTGTTAACCAATTGTACACTTATAACAGTCTAGACTAAGTCATGTTGCATGTTGTCTCAGTGGTTTACATCACATGCTGTGAACATCCACTTATCTTTCTTTTGTCCAGATTGCTCAACAGTAAATTCAAAATGATGTTCCATTATTAGGCATGGGGGAAGAATCAATAAATCTAGTAGATTCAGACAAATGAAAGTTTATCAACATAACAGTCATGATGTCTAACTTCATGGCTATTTCTCAAATATTCCTTCATTTGAGAATATCCTCATGGGTGACCCTATGATGTACAATAAGGCAATCTGAAGTCAGAGTTGAGTAAGATTATGTTGACCTTGTGATATTGGGCCTTAGATTTCTCTAATTTGAACATGGTGCATTTAGGAAAATAGTCACATTTTTCCAACTCTTCTAATTTAATGTCTTTAAGTTTATTGTTGTTGTTGTTGTTAGGTGCCATTGAGTCGGTATCTGACTCACAGCGACCCTCATAGGATTTTCAATGGCTGACTGTTTTGGGATTGCATTGGGAATGGATTGCCAGGCCCTTCTCCCATTTTTGCGGTGCTGGGAATTGAATTTGGGACCTCAGAGACTGCAGCGCAGCACTCTACCAACTGAGCTAAATCCCAGCTTTGATTTTCAATTAAATTAAGTTTATTATATTATGTAAATTACACATAGCATCAGTTATTAGAAGAAAACATTGAAAACTAGAATGGTTCATTTACTTGAATCCTCTCTATTTAAAAACGTTCTTCAAAAAAGAATTTTTCATTCCAACCATTTTCATGCTTATTATCTATTTCTTATCTATATATTCTTGGGAGAAAAAATGGTCACATAGGTATTACTTTTATTTCATTGTAGACAACTCCAATCTCTGGTGAGGTTAAATGGCAAAGGTCGCACAGTATTTTATTTTGGTTCTGCAAACTGCTAACCTCATCAGCTCCACAGAGTCTATGTAAATTTAGTAGAACAACTTTAGCCTGGTAAGCAACATTTGGGGGAACATTTGGATCCACCTCCAAAATGTATCTTGGATTCATCCATTTCTCTCCATGCTTGTTGACACTTTGATTCTTTTTTGCCATATTTTGGTGAATTCAAAGTCTTGTTTCTTCCATTCTTCTATTCTTCCAATCTATTGATCAGATTATATTTCTTCATATGTAAATCATATGCCAAAGCCCTCTTTATTAAGAGCTAAATGACTTCATCATAGTCATGCAACTACACAAGAGCATAGCCTGGACCCAGCCATCGTTTCTATTAGGCTGCTGATTGAAACAAATCTCTTCCTTGAGGGAAGAGATTGTCATGCACTACTGCACAATCCAGCAATGCGTCTTGAACATAATAGATGCATCAAAAATATTGACTAATGAGCTTAATACAGACATTAGCATGTTAATTTCAATCATCAATACTTTGCCCCTAGTTAAAGTGCAGTTGTGAAGTGATCAGCAGATGTTAAAATATCTAACTTGAAGTACCAATCACGTTAAATTAAATTAGAGATACATGTTGAGTTCAATATCTTAAAAGCTATCTAACATTAAGTACAATCTACATGTCAAATTATTTTCAGAGCTGCAGTTTTAAACTTACCTTAATACCCATTTTCTTTATAATATCTCCTAGTACATTTAGGCAACACTCTTAGAGCAGAGGCATTGAGGATATAGAGAAGTAAAAGCAGGCTTTTAGCTTTAATCCTTAATTGATACTCTAAGGCCAAAGAAGCCCTTCAGCAATAAGGGTCCTCAGCTAGACAAACCACTGTGCCATAGAAGGCCCCCAAACTGTACTGCTTCTGATCTTTCTCCATACCAGCCAGCTGCTGCCTGGCAGTTCACCAAGACAGTGCTTAAAAGGACTTGCAAGTTTGACAAAAAAAGTTGGAGGAATTGATTGGTATTTAGAGTTTAGTGGTCTCCTATGGGTATTCCTGGGTTTCTGTGACTGATTTTGATGAAGTGCTTTTATTTGTCTCTCTACCCAGAGACTGCAGATGAATTTGCAATAGAGCAGCATGCCTCCTGTTTAGCTTTGTCAGGCACCACTTAGACGTGTTATAATTTATTTTCCAGGAAAAATATTTCTCATGAGGGCTTCTGGCTAACACAGTTATAAAGCAGCTGGCTACCGTTCAGCCTGTTGTCTGCTGGCAGCTGGGCTTCCCTGCATCAGCTGAAAAGAAGCAAATACAGGGGACAGTCGGAGTACATGGGGCAGGAACCAAAACGCCTACCTCCCCAGGCCTGGGTCTCCTCTTCCTGGCTGTCTCTGGTGGTTTACAACTCTGCGAACATCCTGTTAAGTCAGACGGGGAGTGCTGTTGTTTCTTTTGTGTTCTGTACTTGTACATAGGAAACAATCTTAGGCAGACATTCTCTTGTTCTAGTCATTGCCCTGACTCAAAAGTGCCCTTGAACATTCATCAAGTCTTGCAGCTCATTGTTTCTGGCATAGCACACTCCAGATTGAGCTCCAGATATTTACTTGGCTTATTTTAAAGGAACATCCCTGAAAAAAACCTTTAACACTGAATTCATACACTTCTTGGGGAAATGTTCACATCATAAGAGATGCAGAGGAGATAAGATTAATTAATATTAACAATCCTTGTTTTACCCTTACTCAGGGGAACATCCTTGTTGGTTTGAACAGCAAGCAAAACTGCCAAAGAATTTAGCTTATTTCTTTCTGTTTGACTAATGTACATAACACATGTCACCACCTCCCAGATACCATCAATTATAACACAGCGTTTGTAAGTACCACCAAGAAATAAGAAACATGACAAAGAAGGTTTTCTTTTTGTCACATCAAAATTGTTATTTGGGATTGAAAGAGCTCTTGTAGACTTAGATTTTATCCTAACATTTTTGTACATAAAAATTAAAAATGAAGGTGCATAATTACATTAGGCTATTCTTAAAGATCACATTTTATCCAATTTTTCTGGATCATTCTTAAATCAGAGTCATCAATGCTTGAGATTCTCCACAGAAAACTTTGTGCTATAGCTTTCATTGAAGCCAACTATTTTATAAAAGAGCACCTTAACACTGACTCCAGGAAAAAAAATTTAAACACACTGATAGTCAATCGGTAAACTTTTTGACACTTCTGTTTTAATTTTTAACTTGAACTTGAAGAAAACTCTCAGACAAGAGCTATGTCTTAGTCTTCTTCATATGATCCTCAAATACTTTATTGACTAAAACATCAATATTGATGGACTACAATTGTCTAGTCATTGCCTCCAAGAGCAACAAACCAAATTCACAAAGGTACAAGCACTGGAAATACTGTTCTGATTTTAAGATGTCAACAATTATAAGAAGCATCTAGATTTCTCCATATGTTAAAATGTAAGAAACATGTACCTTACATTGAAAAATGTATTGGGGATGAAGAGCTTTCAGCACACACATGAGCAATCCCTTTGTAGACAAGTGTAGAGGGATTGGAATTGAATAATGTGATCCTAATAAGCCAAAAAAAAAAAAAATAGGGGAAATCTGTCGTTTTAGGAAGGGCTGCGATTTAGCTCAGTTGGTAGAGCACTGCTGTTCAGTCTCTCAGGTCCCGAGATCGGTCCCCAGCACTGCAAAAATGGGAGAAGGACGTGGCAATCCCAAAACAGTCAGCCATTGAAAACCCTATAAGGGTCGCTATGAGTCGGACTTGACTCAAAGGCACCCAACAACAACAATCCTAGGAGATTCTGATGCACAGTCAGGTTAGAGGAGGACTTCTGTAGAAAGCTTGGAGGGTAGGGGCTGGGTCTTGTTAGCCATCCCACATTTTATGTGGGATGAGCAGCATCTAGGTTTGCCGAAGATTTCCCTGGTTTGTGCCTCTCACTGATGTTACTATACCTTTTCGCTCTTAAAAGTTCCCAGTTTACAGTCATTTTATAAAATCATTATAATTTAATGGAAATGGGTGTAAGATATATAAGCAAAACTAGAAGAAATCCAATGCTATGGCTTTGCCCCTGAAACACAAACAGATCCTCTTTTTAAAGTAGCTATTGAAAACTCACAGGAGAATTCACTCTCAGCCTCCTAGATAAGAATCCACTCTGCTGAGAATGTATCTTTCTTTAAGAGGGACAGAGAACACTAAAGAGAAATATACTCCTTTTTTAGAAAACTATAAGGCCCAAAGAAATCCTCAATAAGTACTGTCGCTAACAGTGCTGACTCCACAGTTACATTTGCTGAAAGTGTATGACTTTTGACTGTGTACCTTTCTCTGTTCTCATATATATTTTTCAGAGGCTAAAATCACCCCACCAGAAGCAGGAGTTTCAACCTCCCTTGACGGTTTGTGTATATCCTTACATTATGGCCATTTGAGACTTTTTTTTGGATGACACATTGAATGTATTTTATGTGGCGTGCATAATGAAACCCTCCACCTGACTCTCTTCTCTGATCTCAATTTAACATTAAAATGGCACAAGAGCAAATTTTCACCTCAGAGTTTATGCCTTGGAAATAAAGGAACAATTTTCAGTGGAGACATGATCTATATAGAGAGAAAGTGAGTTATTTCCAACTGAATCATAATTGCTAAACAGATGCGACTTTCACAGAATCTTTGGGTCAGTTCATGAATATTCCTGTCTTGGAGAATTACAAAATCAAAAGAATCATCTTACCAGATCTAATTGAAATTGGTGAAAAGTTTTGGATTACTTAGGGATCACTAGAATCATAGATGAAATCTGCCTTATATACTGTATATATTTTACCTTGATCCCTTACATATGAATGATAATGTTAAAAAAATCACAATTAGCAAGATTTTAAAATTTTAGTTAATGAATACTATAATGAGTTTCGTTATGGCCTTTTCATACATTTCTACCACCTACTTTGCTCTTATTCACCCCTTCATTACCTACCATGTTACTCCCTCTCCTGCCACTATTCCTATCCCCCTTCTAGGTATATCCCCTTATATGTTCATATGTATGCATATATATACACATATATATACATACATACACATACATATACATATATATACATACATACATACACACATACATATATATGCATATATATGCATACATAATATGCATATATATACATTCATATTGGGAGAAGGACCTGGCAACCCCCTCCCAAAAATTAGTCTGCCATTGAAAACTCTATGAACAGCAGAGAAACACTGACAATAGTGTTTCCCCTGTTGTACAGAGGGTCGCTATGAGTCGGATACTGACTTGATGGCACCTAACAACAACAACAATTTACAGTCCCACAAACAGGGCATGAAAGTTCCTTTTCCCCATATCTTCGCCAGGGTTTTTTGGTTGTTGTTGACACTGGCCATTCTGATTGGGGTCAGGTGTCCACATAGTTTTAATTTGTGTTTCTCTTATGACTAAGAATGTTGAGCATTTTTCATGTTTTTATTGGCAATTTGTCCTTCTTTTGAGAATCATCTGTTCAATCCAATTCGTACTACATTGCTAGAGTATTTATCACAAATAATAGCTTTTACCCCATGTGTCTGTCAGTTTGTGGTGCTATGGGAGTTTACATGTTGCTGCGATACTGAAAGCTATGCTACAGCTATCTCAGATACCAGCATGGCCACCCATGCTGGACAGATTTCAACTGAGCTTGCAGACTAGGGCAATGGACCTGATAGCCCAGTCCCGAAACAATTAGCTATTGGACACCCTATGAATAGCAGAGAAGCACTGTTGAACAAAGTGCCAGAAAATGAGGCATTCAAGAAATAGCTGGGGAAAAGCTGCCTCCTTAAAGTAGTAGTTGTTGTTGTTAGGTACCTTCGAGTCATGTCTGGCTCATAGCGACCTTCATAGAGTTTGCAATGATTGATTATTTCAAGATTGTAAAGGGAGTGAATTGCCAAGTCCTTCTCCCATTTTTGTGGTGTTAGGAATCAAACCAGGACCTCAGAGACTACACAGCAGCTCCCTACCAACTGAGCTAAATTCCAGTCCCCTCAAAGTAGAGTTGACCTTAATGACTAGAACAGAGTAAATCCCCTGGGACTCCCTTTTGCTCATGTGGCAGAAGTTAAAATGAGAAGAAACATAATGGCTACAACATTGGGCTCAAACATAAAAAGATCATTTGCATGGCACAGTGTTGTACATAGGATTGCTGTGAGTCAGATCTGACTCAACAGCACCCAACAACAAAATAATTTTTTGGTGGAGTCTTTTGAGTTTTTAGTATCATATCATTTACAAATAAGGATAATTTAAATTTTCTGTCCCTAATTTCTAGCCTTTTTTCTTTCTTTCTATTGCCTGATTTGGCTGGCTAAAAGTTCAATCTCTATATTGAATATGAGTGGAGAGAGTGGACATGCTCGTTTCAGTCCTGATTTTAAAGGAAATGCTTTCAGTTATCCTCCATTCTGGATAATGTTGTGTACAGGTTTCTTGTATAAAGCCATTATTATGTTGAGGTATATTTCTGCTGTTCCTAGTTTCTTCAGGGCTTTTCATGAAAAGATGTTGCAATTTGTCAAAGTTCTTTTCTGCAGCCATTGAGACGATCATGTGATTTCTGAGTCTATTCATGTGCTATAACTTATTGATTTGCATATATTCAACTATCTTTGCATACATGGAATGAAAGCAACTTAATTGTGGTCTAAGATCTTTTTAAAATGTTAGCAAGGTATTTTTAAAATAAATCTCTTTTGCAATCTTTTTCTTAGGAGAGACAAAAATCATTCTTCTTTGTTATTAGATGCCATGGAGTCGGTATCCGACTCATAGCGACACTGAGTACAACATGTGAAACACTATTGTCAGTGTTCCTCTGCTGTTCGTAGGGTTTTCAATGGAGGATTGATTTTTGGGAGTGGGTTGCCGGGTCCATCTCCCAAGCCTATAGCACCTGGTGTTCTCAGGCAGTCTCCCATCCAAGTACTAACCAGGCCCCACCCTGCCTAGCTTCAGAGATCTGACAGGATCAGAAACCACAGTGCTACTGCTGCAGGCCATTCTCCTTTAAGACACCACTAATTCCTCCTGACAGTGAAAATGACTGAGATGCAGGCTAGAGAACTTAATGAGACCCTGTCTCTAAGAAAAAAAGGATGGGGCTGGAGCTGGAAGAGTAGCTAAACAGTGAGCTTGGGAGAGGTCCTGGGTTCAACTACTCCATGCTGGAAAAAAAAATGACCATGATCATGTGTGTCCGACGATTTGGTGGCATTTAAAACTAAATTATTTTGTCTGTAAGTAGGATTGTCACAAGGATAGAAATATTTCTTGAAATTTTGAAGAAATATGTATTATTAGAGTGAATTAGGTAATTTTGTTACACTATTAAAATACAGATTTTTTCAAATCTTTCTTAAGTTAGCTTAAATATGCATCTTCTGGACTAACATTTCAATAATGAAACGTATAAAAGAACATCTAAGGAATTACAAAAGAAAAGATTATGAAAAACAATCAAGTTTGAAGTTGAGTAGGAAACATAAGAACAGAAATAATATATAATAAGGTTAAAAATCTATTACTAAACTTGGAAATTCACTCAATAAGTCTTCCCAGGGACTCTATTACAGCAAATAACTTAGAAAATGTGCAAGTGCCAGAAAGCATTTAATTACCTAACTTTACTAATAATTACAAGAACATATTGTGAGGATGAATATGCTCAGAGTACATTTTATATATTTGTATATGGAAATATCATAATAAAACTCCTTAATTTGTACAATTCGTACACATTATCATAGGCAATAGCAATAGTTTGTATTATATGATTGTCATTGGTCATATCACTATAAAAATAAATTAATTAATAAGTAAATATATACACAATAGTATAAGAGTCAATTATTTACTTTTCTTTTAAGGAGATAGCTATTAGAAAAGCAAGCATTTAATGTTTGCTATGACTGGCTGCCAAAAATATGCAACTTCTAAAGTAATTTTGAAAAATAACTACTTAACGTTTCCCTTGTACTCAAATACGTTGTTTTAAAAGGATTGAGAAAATCAATGCTCTTTAAAAAACTTTATACAAGGAGAAACATTTACAAAATTGATATTTGGAAGTATTTTGATCATTTTGTCATTTAATAACCAAATACTCTCTCTTGAACAGTAAAAATGGAAGCCAAATGTTTTAATCAATGCCAAAGGAAGAGTTCAAGTATATCTTGAATTTATTTGCTATAATATATTAAATTATAATACTTTCCAGTTTGTTGATGAGAGCAATTGATCAAAAGAAAAAGATAGAAATTTTACCGATAAAGATTTAATAAAAATTTTTGCATAATTGGTAGATATGATTGAAAAATGAGTGATATACCCTGAATATTAACATTCCCCACAAGTGGGGATTTTGAATATTGGTTAGGTTATGTGGATGGACCCCAAATGATGGGAGTAGTGACCTCATGAAGAGGAGAAATGGGAGAGCTTGCTTTCTCCCTATTTTTCTGCCATATGAACACACAATGAGATGTTAGCTATCTGTGAACCAGCAGGAAGGCTCTTAGAACTGGCCATCATGGCAACCTGATCTCAGACTAACAACATCTAAAAGTTACAGAAAAGAATGTCTGTTTTTAAGCAACTCTGTCTATGGTATTCTGTTATAGCACTCTAAAGACAGTGAACATCATGATGTAGTAATTTAGTAAATACCAATGTACTTCTGGGGCTGGGGTTTAGCTCAGTTGGTAGAATGCTACGCTGCACTCTCTGAGGACCCAGGTTTGATACCCAGCACTGCAAAAAATGGGAGAATGACTTGGCAATCCCTTCCTGAAGCAATACCAAAACAATCAACCATTTAAAAAGGAGAAGTCATGGAAAAGGAGTTGAGGGAAGAATATTGAAGTGGACACCTCCTGTCCTTCTTCCCCAAACTGATATAGGCAAGATTTAAATTGGATGCAATATTAACATTATGAAACAACTCTCTGGGTTGAACACTTTTCAATGAGAGTATTTGTGAAAACCTTGGAAATCACTGAGAAAACTTGAGGACCATCCTGAAATTTCAATCCAGAGCAGATAGCAAGGAAGAAGAAAGGGCTCCTTTCTTTTGCATCCCATCAAGTGTTCTAGATTTGCTCCATTTTATTTTTTAAAATTAGTTTTCATGGGAAAACCAAGAAAGTTTAGAAACTCCTGGACTAGGGTCAGCATTTTTGCACAAAGAATCATTATATTCATATGAACTTATGTCCTTTAAGATTAGCTTCATCACTCATCTAACCTTGTCCTTAATAATAAACCCAAAACAATTGACAAGGAAGATGTTTTCTCCCTCAGTTTCATATCCATCAACCAACCAATCACCTAGGTAAAGCATCTAGGAAATAAACATGACTATTTCCTCTTCTTTATTCCTTACATCTAGCTAACCAGTAAGTATAGTTAGATCTTATCAGTCTTCATCCCTCATCCCTTTCCTCATTCACATTATAATTTCAACCACCTCTACATGCCACCAATTTGACTCTTTCTAGAGCCATGCAAATTAACTCTAAATCGCAAATCATAGATATTTTGCTTATTTTTAGCAACAATTGATGATACTGGGGAGGGAGGGGGAAGGAAAATGTCATTTTCTAGTACCACACCAATCCAAAGCATTTGGTAAGGGAAAGAGACACAGTGATTGCTCCAGAACACCAGGCATAAGCAAGGACCACCCAAGACAAATTACCATTTCTGGACCTGGTATCCATCAACTAGAAGATAAAAAGCAAAGTCCATGATGTGCAAATAAGTTCTTCCATTATTTAATTCTTATCTCTTCAGCAAAATCTCTCACCACTTCTTCAATTTACACTCAGATTAGATTTTTTTACTCTGCTGCCTGAATGGAATGCTACTTCTTTAAGATTAAGTTCAGATGCCATTTCCCCTAGAAAACTTATTGCTTCAGATTGGGTTGGGTGTCTCTCCAGAGAACTCGCGTATATCCTGTACATGTGGCTTTAACTTTAGTTCAAAGAGGTACATCTCTTAAACACATCAGTGTGCTTAGTTTAAAAATAGAAATAGTATGAATATGTACCTTCTAAAGTTGTGAGTTATCATTGATTTGTAATTTATATTAATTGACTGATATACCACTTTGTGCAAATTATGACTTAAAATGTTAGCTGTATGTATCTTATTCACTCTTATTTTTATTTATTTGTTTATTTATTTCCAGTACTACGGGTGGAACCTAGAGCCTCATGCATGCCAGGTGAGTGCTGTTACACTGAACATGACCCTCAGACCCCTTTTCAGTTTTAGTTTTGAGACAGAGTCTCACTAAGCTTCAAAGGCTGCCTCTGGCCTTGAACTCGTGACCCTCCTAATTCACCCACCCCAGTTGCTGTGATTACAGGTGTGTACCAGGGTCCCTGAGTTTCTTATCCACTCTTGAAAGCATTGTTGTTGTTGTAGTTAGGTACCCTCGAGTCCTGTCTGACTCAGCGACACTCATAGGGTTTTCAGTGGCTGACTATTTCAGGATTGCCTTGGGGATGGATTGCCACATCCTACTCCCATTTTGCAGTGCTGGGAATCAAACTCAGGACCTCAGAGACTGCAGAGCAGCCCTCTACCAACTGAGCTAAATTCCAGCCCCATTGAAAGCATAATCACTATAAAATGACACAATTTTGCAAGATTAGGGCTCCTTGATTATGCAGGTGACTAAATTTTTCTCTCCTCTTCAGTTTTATTGAAGAACTTTGAGAAATATTCATGGGAAAACAGAAACCAAAGTCCAAAGGAAATTCTTATACTTGCTCCCATGATTTTCACACAGAAAATATGTGGTTTGATTAGCATATATTTTACTGACATAATTATATCTGTTAACTTACCATAGTGAGCTGTGTGAAGATGATTTTCAATGTCCACCAATGTCATGGCATTCCTCCCACTGAGAATGAGATCTGTATCTCCTTCCCTGGAATTAGTATGGGCTTGTATCTGCTCTCATCTATATATTGCAGTGACAATAACACAATGTGGCTTCCATGGCCAGATGAGAAAAGTCTATCAGCTTCGGCTTTCTTTGTGAGAACATTTGCTTTTGAAGCAACTAAGTAGTTTTACTACCTCAAGATAGCCACGTCTAAGACATGTGGTGAGGCCACATGAAGATGGTCAATAGTCCTAACTTCCTGCAGCCTTCGATGAGTTCCCTCCAAGGTGTGAACATGGGATGGAGAAGCCTCCATGTAATTCCAGCCCCCATACATTTGGATATCCACAGCTGAGCCCCAGACACCATGAAGCTGAGAGAAGTCATTCTTGCTATAACCTTTCTAGACTCTTGACCTACATAACTCCTGAGCATAGGAAAATGATTGTTTTAAAAACTAGATTTGGTTTATCACATTGTCACAACAATAGACAATTAAAACAAGTACTCCTCATATGAACTTGATACCTGCATTCCATCCTATTAGGTATTCTTATAGATGCCTTGATCATGCAGATATTACCCCATAGTGCCTGAAAAGCTCTTTCACATACTACCTATCCTCATGATTCCTTATCAATATTTCATGATTCCTCACAAATTGCCAGTTTGTTCCTCCTCATCACATACAGAATTAGGTGAAAAATCTTTAACTTATTTGAAGCTTATCTGTACTCTGGCTTGGGCCTACCTTTCCAGGATTCTTCCTCATTATTTTCCAAACATGCATTTTTCTTCCAAAATCCTTGACAACTATTTGGTAAGAGAGCCTGTCATGCTTTCTGGCATCTCTCCCTGTCTTCCCACTGTCACTCAAATACATCTCTCTCTCTCTCTCTCTCTCTCTCTCTCTCTCACACACACACACACACACACACACACACATGCGCGCACACACACATACACACACACGCACACACCTTTTCACTTACTCCAGTTCTCTTCCTCCTTCAAGGCACTTGTGAAAGCAAATATTGTCTCCAACCACAGAATACGCTTTTGTTCCCACAGGAGAGTATAGATCAAACTGTCTCATGTCAGAGATAGCCTCAGAGTTATTTCCTCCTTCCTCCTCATTGTACACTGTTTAAGATCAGAACTGTATTTCTTTTACCGTTTTCTCATTCAAGCAACCTGAGCACATAGCTGTCAAATGGCCTAATACTTTTAAAAGCTACATAGGCCAGAGGCTCACAATGGCAGTTTACTTCTCTGAGAGGGTTTTTCCTCTCACACAGATATGTTCCATTTATTTTGTCTGTTTTGCCACTGAACCAAGACCAGAGAGACCTTTCCTGTTTACTGACATAGGGTAGTAAGAAGCAATCAGATACATGTTGGTAGGAGCGTCTGTTGTCAAATATAATACCCAAATTGATAAGGAATTGTTTGAATAAAAAACATATCAAAGCAATAGGCTGGAAAGTAGAAATCATCAGTTCTGATAGTGTAACTCATCTTAAGAGCTTTATAATTTACAGTGAATCATTATGTTTCTCTCATTTAATCCTTTTATTCCAATTTAGCTTGAATTATAATCTTTATTTCACAAGTGAGGACTTTGAGGGTCCCCACAAACAAATAACAGACCCAAGGACACACAATAAAATCCACTAGTAGGGTTTAAATGTACTTCTGCTTGAAAGCTCACTTTTCTTTTCTTCCCCACTTTAATTGATGAAATTATGCAAAACAACTGAAATTGTCCAGACTTCTAAGTAATGTCTTTATTTCCAAATTTTTGCCTTCTAGAATCTAAATTCCACAGAATAGCCAAAGTGATCTTTCTAAAGGTGAACTTCTTCATGTCCTCTTCTATTTAAAAGTTTCTCTAGACCTCTTTCTATACCTGGCACAAAAGTTCCTACACACCTTTTCTCCCCCATCTGCCTCCTAATCCCAACTTTTGTGACTCTGCCTTTTGTTCGGCATACTGTAGCAACACAATCTTTTTTGCTGGTCTAGCCTTGCCTCAGAGCCTTTACACACATTTGTCTTCCTACTTGGAATCCCCTATAATGGCATGACTCAGTCCTTCTCACTCACTTTCTGCTCAAATGTCACCTTGGAGAGCTTTTCTCTTATCATTCTGTCTAGAATAGCACTTAGACTCTTCTGTCAATCACTATTTGATATTACTTCATGCATTTGCTTACTTGTTTGCCTTGGCACCTGTTACATAAGGCAAGATGGTGTCATGAAGACAGGAAATTGTTTCTTCTTTCTTAAATGAAAAATTCACAGCGCTTAGAATAGTGTGAGGCACACAAAAATAGTAAATATTTATATGTCAGAATATATAAATGGATGAATAAATGAATCAATTCTAAGTAACTTTATGAGACTGAATAAGGTTGGAAGTGGTGGGGAAGAGGGAAGAGAGATGAGTAGAGTTTATTGTTTTATAACTAAAGAAGGTTTGAACTTCTTCTTCCAGCCACTAAAAGATTTCAGGCAATGAGAGTTGTATAATCAACTGTGCCTTAATGTTTCAACGTAAGAATAAACTTTTCCAAAAGATTATTCTTCTTACAAAGAAGATAAATAATGAAAGAAAACAGAGACAGGAAGTTCAGTTAAGAGGCTGTGGAATAATTTAGACAAAAGGTGATGATCATGCAGAACAATGAGTTGCAAAGGGTTTGATGAATTCTACAGAGAATGAGATGCAGTGGACTATGTTTAGGTTGCCTAAATATCGTGGCTAGAGAGAGGGAGGAGTCAAGAATAAAACTTAAGTTTGTTCCTACTTAGGCAGCTGATTAAATTGTATTGCCAAACATTTTGATAGGAAAATACTAGAAGCAGCATGTTTGGGTCAAGACAGGCTTCAATTAAAAACTAGTATTTAAAATAATCTAATGTTTCTTCATTTAAAAACATTTTTATGAGTTTTCACATGGCCTTTTATAAGGGGGTCCAAGAAAATAGGTTATTAGCATTACTAGTTTGTAGTTTATCTTTCATTTGATGAGTTTGGTAAAAGCCTATTTGTTTGCTTTGCTAATTTGGCAATTGCTTTCATATGTTTATTCGTTGTTGCTGTTGTTGTTGTTGTTGTTGTTAGTTGCCATCAAGTTGTGTCCAACTCACATCGATCTTGTGTACCACAGAACAAAACACTACCCAACATTGTGCCATGCCTGGCACTGTGTCACTGCTTCTCTGCTATTAATAGGGTTTTAGATGGCTGATTGTTTCAGGAGAGGGCTGCAAGGTCCTTCTCTCATGCCGCAGCATCCAGGGTTCCCAGGCTGTCTCTCATCCTAGGACTAATAACCAGGTCTGACCCTGCTTAGCTTCCAAAATCTTCCAAGATTGGATGCCAGGGTAGTATGGCTGTAGACATATGTTCATTTATACAACCTATACCAATTGTGCTTGTAGCCATACCACTGTGGTGTCGGACCCTGTCAGCCCTTGGAAGCTAAGCAGTGTCGGGTCTGGTTAATACTTGGATGGGAGACTGCCTGGGAACGCCAAGTGCTGTAGGCTTGGGCGATGGACCAAGCAACCCACTCCCAAAAAGCAATCAGCCAATGAAAATTCTATGAATAGCAGAGAAGCACTAACAATAGTTTCACTTGTTATACATGGGTTGCTATGAGTTGGACACAGATTAGACAGCACCTAACAACCACATATTTATTTCACTTTCCATTTGTACCAGACCTTAGAAATAATAAGCACAAGTTTGTTATTTTTCTTACCCTAAAAGCTTTGTAGTATTTGTTCATAGAAAACCAGACACTAGGTTAGTATACCCTGTAGACCTTCCTAGTTTTGACAGAGAGAATGAATGATCCAAATATTGAAGAGGACAACCTATATAACCTGGCTTGATAGGGATGCAGTGGTCTCAAGAAGGTTTCTTCATAAATGTGATGCAGATAATGTGCAACATACATCATATCAAATAATATCAAATAGGAATCACAGGGAGGTGAGGAGAAGGAAGCTGGTGCATGACAATAGAGCTCCATGTTGGAGTTGGGGAAAGAAAAGTTTAGAGTAGAGAGGAATCCACTGGCCTGTGAACCTGAGACAGACACAAAACTGGAGAAATAGACTGTCTTCATATCATTAGGGCATTTTTTATATCTAGCTACCTCACCTGATGCAATAGACACATTAACATTTGCACATCAATGAGGATAAACTACAGCACTGATTAGGTATTCTTTCTAGTCCATAATACACTTCCCTGGAAAGTTTGAGGTTTAAAGTGGTTTTATATTTTTTATTTCAAGGGTTTGTTTCACATATTTTTGTGCTGTTGTTAGGTGCTGTCGAGTCCAGTCCAACTCATAGTGACTCTATGTACAACAGATTGAAACACTTCCCAATTCTGTGCCAGGCACATGATCTTATTCATGTTTAAGCCCATTGTTGCAGACATTCTGTCAATCCATCTGATGAAGGGTTTTCCTTTTTTTCGTTGACCTGCTACTCTCCCAAACATTATATCTTTCTCAAAGGATTGGTCCCTCCTGACTACATGTCCAAAACACTTAAGGTGCAGTCTGGCCATCCTTGCTTCTAATGAGTACTCTGTTTGTACTTCCTCTAGGACAGATCTGTTGGTTCTTTTGGCAACTCATGGTATGTTCAATAATCATCTCCAGCACCATAATTCAAAATCATCAATTCTTCTCTTGTCTCCCTTGTTCAGTGTCCAGCTTTCCCAACTATATGATGTGACTGAAAATACCATGGCAGGCGTACCTTTGTCTTCAATGTGACTTTTTTTATTTTTCAATATTGTAAAGAGATCTTCTGAAACAACTTTTCCCAAAGCAAAGTGCCTTTTTATTTCTTCACTGATGCTTCCACAGGTGTTGATAGTAGAACCAAGTAAAGCAAAATCATGGACAACCTCAATCTTTTCTCCATTTATTGTGAAGTTGCATATTGACCCAGTTATAAGGATTTTTGTTTTGTTGATGATTAGTCATAATCCATACTGAAGACTGTGTTCTTTGATCTTCATCAGTAAATGTTTCAAATCCTCTTCGCTTTCACCAGAGTTATGTCATCTGCATAACACAGTTTGTTAATGAGTCTTCTTCCAATCCTGATGCTGCATAATTCCTCATAAAATCCAGGTTCTCAGATTATTTGCTCAGCATGTAAATTGAAGAGATATGGTGAAAGTATACCTCCCTGATGGACACCTTTCTCAACTTTAAATCAACTTTCCCAACTTTAAACTTTCTCAACTTTAAACTTTAAACTTCCTTTTTCTATTCAAACAACTGCCGCCTGGTTCATGTACAGATTCCTCATGAGTACAATTAGGTGCTCTGATATTCCCATTTTTCAAAGTGTTATCCATGATCTGTTATCATCCACACAGTCAAATGCCTTTGCATAGTCAATAAAACATAGACAACTTTCTGATATTCTCTGCTTTTAGCTAATATCCACCTGACATCAGCAATGATATCCCTGGTTCCCCACCTCTTCTGAATCCAGCTTGATTTTCTGGCAATTCCCTGTCTACATACTGCTGCAGTCACATTTGAATGATCTTTGGTAAAATGTTGCGTGTGTGTGGTATTAATGATATTGTTCAATAGATTCCACTTTCAGTTGGATCCCCTTTTTTGGGAATAGGCACAAATATGGAACTTTTCCAGTCAGTTGGCCAGGTAGCTGTTTTCCAAATCTATTGGCATAAAGATGTGAGCACCTCCAGTGCTGTATCTGTTTATTGAAACATCTCTATTGGTATCCCATCAATTCCTCAAGCCTTGGGTTTTACCAGTCCTTTCATGTCTGCTTCCACTTCGTCCTTCAGTACCATTGGTTCCTCTTCATATGCAAACTCCTGAAATTCTTGGTCATCTACCAATTCTTTTTTGTATAATGACTCTGTGTATTACTTCCATCTTCTTTTATTGTTTCCTACATCATTTAATATTTTCCCTGTAGAGTCTTTCACTATTGCCAATTGAGGATTGAGTATTTCCTTCAACTCCTTAAGCTTGAGAAACATATTCTTCCATTTTGGCTTTCTGTCTCCACCTCTTTGCACCCCCCCACATGTCTGTCAGTTTGCTGTACTGTGGGGGCTTGTGTGTTGAGAGGAGGCTGAAAGCTATGCAGCTGGTATTTCAGATACCAGCAGGATCACCCATGGTGGACAGAGTACAGCTGAGTTTCCAGACCAAGAGAGATGAGGGGGTAGTTCCTGTCGAACCACGCCCAAAACAACTAGGCATTGAAAACCCTATGAACAGCAAAGAAACAGTGTCGGATATAGTGCCAGAAAATGACCCCCCTTGTTTGGAAGGCACTCAAAAGACTACTTGGGAAGAGTTGCCTCCTCAAAGTAGAGTCTACCTTGATGATGGAAATGGAATAAAGCCCCAGGAACTTCCATTTACTGATATGGCATGACTCAAAATGAGGAGAAACAACTGTAATCATCCAATAATAATTGGAACATGGAATGTATGTAGTATGAGTCTAGGAAAATTAGAAATTGTTGAAGGAGAAATGGAGGACATAAACATTGACATCCTAGGCATTGGTGAGCTAAAATGGACCAGCATGGGCCATTTTGAGTCAGATAATCTTATGGTCTACTATGCTGTGAATGACAAACTGAAGAGAAATGGTGTTATATTCATGATCAAAAAAGACATCTCAAGATCTGTCCTGAAATACAATGCTGTCACTAATAGAATAATATCCAAATGTCTACAAGAAATGCCAGTTAATATGACTATTATTCAAATTCATGCACCCACTACTAAGGCCACAAATGAAGAATCAGAAGATTTCTACCAGCTTCTGTTTCACATATAGGAGTATTATAAATGAAAATGGAGGTGGTATGATTGAAGCCAGCATGGGAAATCCACAACTTTCTCTCTACTATAGCCACTGTTGCAGCACATGGATAGATGCCTCATAGTCCTATTATAATAATCCAAGAAGCATATATATATATATTTTTTTCTTGGTACTGGGGGTTGAACCGAGGGCCTTGCGCTTGCATGCTTTGCAAGTGCTAGACCACTGAGCTGCACCACCAGCCCATTTCTTTTTCTTTTTTGAGACAGGGTCTCCCTAAATTACACACTGTCTCTGGTCTTGAACTTGTGATCCTCCTGCCTCTGCCTCCTGAGTCGCTGGGATTACAGGCGTGCGCCACCATGCCCTGCAGTAAAGCATATTTTGCAATCAATCAGATGAGATGGTATCTCATCTTTAACTTATTTTATGATCTAACATACCAATATTCTGCTTTTCTCATTTTTCTCTTTCTATTAAAATTAATTCCCCCCCTCCAACACACACACAAATCTGCAAGAAGAGTAAACCTTAAAAGTTGCCTAAGCAGTTATGGAGACAAAATTAATTAAACAGTAGCACCAAATACTAGAGAAATAATTTACTAAGACTTTACTGTGTAACATACCATGCTAAAATTTGAAGAATAAAATCAAAATTAGTCATTGCTTTCAATTCTAGTACTTGGCTGCAGAGTTCTACAGATTTCACCTGGGTTCATTCATTTGCTGAAGATCAGTGAGGCTAGATGACCACAGAGGGCCTCATTCACGTGTCTGATAGTTCCTGTCTACTATCATGAGGGACATTGTTTCTCCTCTACCTGGCCTCTTCTCATCAAGGTTATTCTGGTTTCTTTACATGGTAGTCTTAAGAGCACATTCCAACAAGATCCCTTAAGGCCCAGCCTTGGATGTCAAATAACACTGTTTACAACAAAGTAGTCAAAACAAATCAATGAATCCAGTGCAGATTCAAGGAATGGGAACGGAGACTCTACCTCTTAGGGAAGGAATGGCAAAGTCCCATCCCCAAGAGGCAGATACAGAAATGCACTTTTGTATCTATCATGTCAACGGCCTGCACCTGTACCACTGTGGCATCCCATCCCATCAGATCTCAGAAGCTAAGCAGAGTCAGACCTAGTAAGTACTTGGGAGACTGCCTGGGAACACCAGGTGCTGCAGGCTTGGGAGAAGGACCTGGCAACCCACTCCCAAAAAACATTCAGCCATTGACAACTCTATGAGTAGCAGAGAAAGACAACAATAGAGTTTTGCGTGTTGTACATAGGGTCGCTATAAGTGGAACATCCACTGGATGGCACCTAATAACAACAACAACATCATGTCAATAGTTCACAGAAAGTGGTCACTCCTGCTTCCCATCTCAAGAGAGCGTTAAAACCTTCATCCTTGCTAAATTTCAGTAGCCTATAGTATAATAATATAGCTGTCCTCTTTGATTTGTATATTGGAACATAGTACACAATTGCATGTATTTGCAGAAATATGCTTATTGAAACAACTCAAGGGAATCTTCTGAATTGAGGAAAAACATTTACATTGGAACAAATTACATTTTACTGAAAACCTAATTGTTACACTGAGAGCTGTACACTGTTGTAATTGCATACTCCTAATTACACTCAATGCATTATTTAAAAAAGAATGGCATTGTTTATTTGTGATATTCTCTGCTTATTTACACTTGCATATTTGAGCAAGGAGTGAGGAGCTCTTTCTACCATGCGGGAGAGATTGTTATCTGTTCACAAACACGAAATTAATTCGGTAGAGGGAAGCAGCTCTCAAACAGGAAGAGAGAAATTTCTCCTGAGGCAAGACATTCTACAATGGCTTCTAAATTTCTGTATAATTAACGAAGCACTTACAATCTGCAGTGATTGACCTGTCAGAGCTGCTCTTCTGAGATAATTTTGGTGACATTAAAAAATTTGAATATCCAAAAGCCACATTTGACTTAAATGAATTAGCCCATTCTTGTAAATAGAAGTAATACTCAAGACAGAATATTCTATGAAATGCTGCTTCACATGGATAACCTTAACCATGTTACCTCCCCTTGGGCTCTTGTCTGAGTCTCTCAGTGCCTGCGGTAATGGTAACCCTGTTCTCTCTGTCTCATGAGTTTGATTTTCCAAATGCCACTTGAACCTCAAAGCTGGTGGCCCAGTTAAACCTCTTACTTAAGTATATAGTTAAGAGTATAATTCCTTCTGAATTATAATCACATTTCCTGATTGATGTGTCAGGAGAAAAAAGGAGAGGGGCCTCAGAAATCCTTTGAAAGCTCAAATGGAATAGTTTTATTCTCTTACATTTCTCATTCTTCATTCTTTGCTAACAGTGAATATTCATAAGGCACAAATGTGTGTAGCACAAAAGGTGTTTTACATTTTCCTACTGGAGAATCAGAGCAGCATCTAATGGGTACTTTGAGTACCCTGGTTATTTTCTCCATCTCACTAAAATTATTGACGCAATTAGACATTGATGCAATTTTCAGGAAAATAAACAACAAAGAGGATCCCAAATTAGTTGTAGTTTCCTTTGCCAAGGGTAGTTGATTTCAAGATATGTGGTTCAGGATAGGGCTGTCCTTTTCATCATGGGACCAATGCAAAGACACCTTTCTCTTTCTTTCTTTCTTTTTTTTTTTTTTTTTGTGCTATTGTTGTTAAGTCACAGTCACAAATTCATTTGACTTTTAAGGAACTAAAAGTTCACAGTGGCTAAGACCACTGGCATGGGAATGTTTAAATTTCAGTGACCTGTGGGGAATAGTCACTTACTACATAGTACGCTAAAATTGTCCCTTTACCTTAATACATGAAAGAAAGAAGAGTCTAACATTTCATCCTATTTCAGAAGAGATTCCCCCCATAGACCAGTAATAAAGTATTCCTACAAGTCCAGTCTGTGCCCCTAGCCGAGAAACTTCTAAGTGTGTAAGCTAGTGACTGATCTTTTCTGTTTGATGTATTTGAAGTTCATTACTGTAGTAATAAGAACTTAAAAACATAAGAGTTAGGCTTACACATGTCTAAAGTGTCTTACAGTGACTTTGTGTGTGTATTCCAAGGATTAAAGTAGAGTGTCAATGTATCTTATGATAGATGAAAAAGGATCTTTTTCAATCAGATGGCTTAACCATTATATATTACTATCATTAATAGATCTTTCTTACTTTCATTGGCTTAGATTCCATTTTCTAAAGCCATGAAACTGGGAGTTATTTTTTTCCTACAGCTAACAAAAAAAATTGATATAGAAAGGTTAAAAAGCTATCAAGTGATATTTTCATGCTTCCTTTTGGGGGGAGGAGAGATTTTTCCAACAAATATTGTTCAAAAAAGCAAAGGAATAAACTATTCTCCCATTCCACATTGTGGAAGCTCAATGAGCATTGTTACCCCAAAGAGCTTCAGCCAAGAGAGAGGTAATGAGTTCTTTAGCAAAGGTCAACTCACTACACAACTCACCTTAGCAAGGCAACTTAAAGATGTATATACATACATAGATCAATTATATTTTTTCATGCCTCTGTATGTCAATAAAACTTCTTGGGTTACTACATTTTATAATTCACTACAAAGAGGAAGTACTACCTGCTTTGTTAATTTTGAAATGAGAAATGAACAAGGAAATCAGTTTACTTGAATTCTAGTTTTGTTTCTCTTATTTTTAATGGGCAAGGATAGTGTGTTATTTTCTCCTTTGTACATTCTAGTTCAAAAAAAGTGGGCGAAGTCTCTATTTCACACTTTTGCAGGAAATGTCAAATTTTCTCATTCGATTGTCTGCCTCTTAGGGAATCGTGTTCACATCCCTCACTTTTTATTAAGTTCTTAGGTATTCTAAATTTCTTATGTATTTCTGTGTCTTAGTCCTTTTTTGCCATGTCCAAAAGACTTTACAAAAGCAAATAGTCTATTAATTTCATTTGATAAGAAAACTTTTTTTATCATTTGATGAAGAGAAAATATGCTATGACTTTAGCAGACAGCAGTGACTATTATCATTGAAATTGAAATCTTCTCTGTGTTAATCTTGAAGTTAATTCAGGAAAATATTTTGTGTTTCACTTAATAGATACATTCATTTAGAAACCTTAGGTTGCAAAAGAAAAAAATTGAAGACTAAAGAGAAAGTTGTGGGGCTTTTCTTATTTTAATTTTGATTATGATGGCAAATTAACTTATGATTATTAAATATACACTTAGAAAAATAGAAAGCAAATTTCAAAAAGTAACTATTACCTGGTTTAGCATACTGAGAAAATAAATGTGTCATCTGCCCTATTTAATTCAGTTTTTCCTCATGTTCATTAATTTGTGTGTTTTTGTTTATATGTTTATTCAAATAAGCATAATTTTGGTCGTGTAGAACACAGTGAAGAATACAGTAGAGAAGAATACCAGTACTGAAGGGGAATATGGAAGATTAAGTTCCAAAGTAAAATGTAAGAAAATCCAAGGAATGTATGTCATCTTTCCCGATTTCTCTGTGACAACCCATTTAAGATAAGGAGAAGGCAAGCTCTGTAAAGACTTTTATCCCTCATGCACATTTATACACCTTGTCAAAGACTGTAAGAGAAAAGGGAAAAAACAAAGGATTTAGCTAATACCCATTCTGAGCCCTCAGACTGATCCTGGAAAGGTTTTTATTCAAAGTGCAGACCCTGCACACTCCCGTGCACTCTATAAGCTTCTTCCCAGCTCATCTTTCTGCGAGTGAAACAGTATCTCAGAAAGACAAGAAGTGTCTGGGAATAAAAATGAAGATGATGGGTGGAGGTTATATGAAAATGGCTTTACAAATCCAAATGAAATGCCCTGGAAGGGAGACTCATATGTGATCTGCTTTTGAAAGACATCAGAGAATGAGGATACAGTGATTATTCTAGGTTATTTTAAAAGAATTCTTCAGAAAATCTATGGAAAAGCCAAAGGGGAGGAAAAAGAACAAATAAAATATGGCTGCTATGACCTGATGATTCATTGCCTATTAGGATGGAACCTACTGACTTATCTTACAAGAGAACTGACGATTCTGCTATCAGTGTTATTAATTTAAATTGAGTGGTAACTGCAATAAACATGATTTAAAAATATACACAATTAGACATTACCCTTGCTCATTAGTTCCACTTCCTGGTGGCTACTTCTCAGTCATATCTTTCATGTTCACAGCTTGCCAGGTGAACACGGACAGAGTTAAAAATCTTTCATGAGGTTGATCATTATCATTATTTCCAATTAATACTTTAAGTGCATATGAGGTTCCTTGTGCCATGCTGAGTCCCTTAAGAACCATGGTAGAAATTAATTAAAGCCCTTGAAGGGACATGAGATATAAAGGGCAAGTAGCACCTCGAGGAAGGAAATGATCATAAATAAATGATTTTAAGAATTTTCATTCATGTGAGTCTATTTTAATGGCTTTATACAGTTTTAACTATAAAGGAAAAGATGGTGGATAAACAGTACATGGGCAGAAAAGAGGGAAAGTAAACAGAATAGTGAAGAAAACGATGAATTAGAAATCATTATTTATACAAGAAAAATGGCAATAGGAAACTATCAATTAAAAATGTTTATGAAATAAATTATAAAAATACAATTAAAATAAGCTTAATTGTTGGCAGGTGCCGAAAATGAGTTTAAAGCAAAACAAAAGGAAGTCACTCATTCACCTAAATAACTCAGTGGCAGCCTCAAGTATAGCTTGATCCAGGATTTGCAACAATGCCACTGGCTTGAATTCTACTTTTGTTTAAATTTGTTTCTTCTGTCTTCATTCCTTAGCAGCAAAGCTGCCAACATATCTCTCACCTCCTGTTGTTTCTGGTTTCATAGACTGAGTAAAGCATTGTGGTGAGAGAAAGGGCTTGACTCCATAACCTACCTGCTTTTCTCCTAGAGCCCAATAATTGTATGAGGTTTCCTTGGACCTTGTGCCTATCCCTGAATGAGCCACCGTTAGCCACTGTGGCTTCTGAAGTGTCCTTGTCTAAATGGCTGGCTCTAAATGTCCTAACCATTTTGAGACATGGGTGGGATTTGCATCACAAAAATCAGATCAATTAGGAAAGAGAGAGCAATGATTCTCCAGAAAGAAAATTGGGTGCTGTCATGAAAATAAGTGGAAATGAATGTTTATCAGAAAAAAAGCAAAACTAAATAATTAAGTAAATGAAAAATAAAAGAGAAAGAATAGTCCTGGTGTTCCATCATACAGTAGGATGCCTGAATTCAACAATATTTTGGTATATATTTCAAAACAACTAGAATAGTGGATTCTGAATGGTTTCATCACATGTATGGAACAACCTCTTTGCATTTCTGTTGACTACAACAGTATGTGGGCTGAGATTCGGCTCAGTTGGTAAAGTGCAGCTCTGCAGTCTCTGAGGTCCCTGGTTCGATTCCTAGCACTGCAAAAATGGGAGAAGGATATGGCAATCCACTCTTTAGGCAATCCTGAAACAATCAGCCATTGAAGATCCTGTGAGGATCACTATGAGTTGGATACAAGTCAAGGGCACCTAACAACAACAAAAATAGTATGTAATCAGCCCTCACTAAGACTTGGACCACATCTTCAGGAGGAATAAGAATTTTGGTCTCTGAGTAAGAGTTTTGTTTAATGAAACCAGAGGAAAAAAGAGCTCAACACACTTGTTGAGATGTACCAGGAAATGAACACACTCAGTATGTAGAGAAAGAGAGAGAGAAAGAGATCAATTTGCTGCGTCCACATGGGAAAAAAACTAATTTTTTTGAAAGATGTATATTTTACCTACTATATTAGTTACTTGATATGAGTTGCTGTGGCAAAATCTCTGGAAAAAAACAACCTAAGAGAGAAAGATTTCATTTTAGCTCCTAGTTTGAGAAATTTGAATCTATAGTCATGGCTCCATTGATTCTGGGAGTTATGGTGAGGCAAAGCAACATGGCAGTGGGGATACGTGGAGAAAGAAGAGATTTACCCCATGGCAAACAGGATGTATAGAGCTAGGAAGCGACTGGGGACCAGATACAACTTTCGAAGTCATGCTCCAGTGACATATTTCATCTAGCTAGATCTCATCTCCTAAAAGTTTCCACGATCTGCCTAAGTAATGCCACCATCTAGAGACCAACTATACAACACGTGACCCTGTGGGAGACACTTCATTTTCAAACCATAACCTTCTGTTCTGGCCTATAAGAGGCTCATTGCCATCTTATAATGCAAAATGCACTTAATCTATCTCCAATAGTTCCTGAAATCTTAACAGTTCAAAAATTGTTCAAAAGTCTAAGTTCAAAGTCTCTTCTGAGACTCAAAGCAACCTCTTGGCTGTGAGCCCCTGTGAAGTCAAAAACAACTTTTATACTCCCAGGATACAACAGCACAAAGTACACATTCCTATTCTCAAAGGGAGGAAGAAAATATCCAGGAAATATCAGAGAAAAGTGGTACTAAAATCCAGCAGGGCAAACACTAAATCTTATAGCTCCTTGTCCAGCATGGGAATTACGGTATGATGTGAGGTTCAAGACACTTGAGGAGCATTGCCTCTATGGCTTTGCCATTTGCAACCCGCATGGCCTTTCCCATGGGTTGGCTTCATTCATTGCATTTGGCCTTCCTTGGCAGACATTCCACATTCCTGAGATCTTCAATATCCTCAGATTTCCACTGTAGCTTAGGCTACACTCTCAACTTTGCTTATTACTCTCTCAGGTGCTGCCTTCAGAGACCCTGCCACACATTGCCAGGTCTCGAAGGCTTTCCTTTGAAATCTAGGTGAAAATTTCCATCACTATGTAACTCTTGCATTCTCCATGCCTACAAACCAGCATCACATGGATGGTGCCAAAGTCTTCAGTCAGCTTGAGCAGTAACTCTATCCCATGGACTGTGGCTATAGCTGCCTCTGACTATCTTGGTGACTTAACCCAGGAAAACACTGCTCTATGCAGACCTGTGGATCTGGGGTGTCCTGGAACTCTCTTCTCAAAACAAAATCTTTCAAATGAGTTAAGATCTCTACATCCTTGATCCTGGGTTAGATGGGGTCTGGCCAATTCCTCATATGCCCTCAAAGCATCTTTTCAATTGTCCCCGTGTAAAGCACTTGATTACTTTTTAATGGAGCTAACCTCTTTAGCAATCACACTGTCCTTGTCCAAAATTTTAAATGCTCTCCTTTTCTGGCCAAACTACATGTATTAAAAATGTTTCTACTCTTCTTTTTGCTACCAATTCTCACTATAGATCTTGGCAATTTAAAATTTTTGACAAGGACTGGTAGTCAGAGGCAACGACAGCCAAGGAAGGCCACATGCAATGAATGGAGCCCACCCAAGGGCAATCTTTACTGTCTGCATTTCTACTGGCATTCTTGTCTTCTAAACGTCCACCAGAATCGTCCTGTGCTTACAGCATTCTAGGGATTCTCTTGTCTACTTCTCCAAACTTTTCCAAATTATTCCCATATAAAAGTTCCAAAGACATTTGTACCTCATAATCAAGAATAGTTGCAGCACTTCTCTGGTACTAATTTCCTTATTAGTTACTTTTCATGTCTGTGTGACAAAATATCTAGCGAAAACAACATAAAGGAAAAAGAATTTATTTTGACTCATAGTTTCAGAGCTTTCAGTGGGCACTCCATAGCTGTATTGATTCTCTGCCCACAGTGAGGCGGAGCATTGTAGCATCAGGATCATGTGACAGAAGAGGTTCTTTGCCCCATAGCAGACAGGAAGCAGAGCGTGATGAAGGGCTTCAGGACTAGGTGCAGCCACCAAAACATGCCCACAGTGACCCATGTTCTCCAGCTATGTCCCATCCCCTAAAGTTTCTATAAGCTCCCAAATACCACCACCAGCTGGGCACCAAGTATTCCACACGTGAGCCTATAGGGGACATTTCACATTCAAACCATAACACCTATCTCATCTCATTTAATCCTCACAGGGATCCTGTGAAGTAAAGGAGTCAATTCCCATTTTGCAAGAACAACAAAAGACTGACTGCTATTAACAGGAATCCGAGTGCCCTGTTGCTGATAAGGACCAAAACTAGGATTTTCACTCATGTCCATTTCTTTGTAAGATCCAATTTATACACCAATGAGCTCTCTCTTTCTCTGTGTAGGGTCGTTCCATTGCATGCATTATTTTGGGAGCTCCTCACACTTCCCCATCAGAGAAAATGGGAGGTAGGACATGAGAGGGCTTGAGGGCCAAAAATTGTGATTAGTGGGTGGAGAAGCAGAGGTTCAAGAGAAGATTTTAGAAGATTTTCCTCATGATTGCACCTTGATTCTTCAATAAAATATTTATATCTTCTCAGTGTATCCTGGAATTTAATTTGTTTTAGGGTTGTTTTTAAGTTGTTTCCAAAGAAAGTGAGGAAAAATGGATACTTACCAGGAAGGTACTCACTCCTGGGTTAGATTTAAAGTAGTATATGGTACTCTGAAACATCCTCAGAACCTTTCTTTAGAGTAATTTATTTTGAAGAGGTATTTGAATATTTGCAATAGTTTCATTGCAGCTTCATAAAGGAATATTAGGAATAAATAAAAAAGAGAAAGCTTTGTATAGCAAATACCATTGAAAATTTAAAATAACAAAGGCATATATATTGTCTTTCACAAAAGATATCTTACTAGTCATATTTCCAAGCAGCTTTCACATATTGAAATAATTTCAAATAGTTAATAGAAATATGACCAATTATGCCCCTACCCTCTATAAGATGAATTCCCCCCAAAAAAATGCTTCACCACAAGGATATTTTATTTGATTGATCTTATATGTTCACCACGTTCTAAAGAAAACCTAAAGACAATGATGAAAGCTAAAGATAGTTATCACAGCTCAGGGAAGTCAGCACTATAGTATTAATCTCACAGTAGGTGTTCAAAGATAGTAACTCTTCTCTAGGGATATTTTTCACAATACCAGTCCAAAGTCAACTAAAAATTCTTTCTAAAAAAGTACAATTTAAAAGTAAAATTAGGAAATAAATGATTTCTGAAAATTGGACCAACTCTTTTTCTGATGGTTTTAATTTTCCATTATTTAAATAATCTCTGAGTGACTTAATTCATTACAGTTTTATTTTTCTATCTCCTTGTATTTTAAATTCTTATATAAAGGGTTTAAAAATTAGACAAATATTCACCTGAATTTTATGATAGACATAAAATTAAAATTAAAACATTCCATAGAGGGGGATCAATCATTCTTATAGCATAATGCACTTTCTCAAATAATTCTACGCAGAGAGAACTTTATTTTCTTCTTCTACCCAGAGGAATGATAAACTATTAAGTTTCCATATCACATGAATAATAAATTATGGTTTAATCAGCATTAAATTTGTCATATACATCATGTTATTTTTTAAAGGCTTTTGGTAGAAGTGGGATTTAATTTGTTAGCTATGTTATTAAAGGAAACAAACATTACATTGTAGATTGAGACTACATTGAGTCCTTCTTGCTTTACTAGCTTTATGATATTAAACACATTGTGTAACATCTTTGTTGTTGTTGTTGTTGTTGTTGTTGTTGTTGTTGTTAAATGCCATTGAGTTGGGTCTGACTTATAAGGACCCTATATACAACAGAGGAAACACTACTCGACACTGTGCCATACTAGGCACTATTGCCAGTGCTTCTCTGCACTGGTTTTCAATGGTTGATTGTTTCAGGAGTGAGATGCCAGGTCCTTCTCCCATGCCTATAGCACCTGGAGCTCCCAGGAGGTATTCCATCCAAGTACTAACCAAGCCTGAGCCTGCTTAGCATCTGAAATTTGATGAGATCAGGATGCCAAGGTGGTACAGCTGCAGGCATGTAACATCATTAGACTCCATCTCATCATTTGAGATTCAGCTCAGTTGGTAGAGCGCTGCTCTGCAGTCACTAAGGTCACGAGTTCAGTTCCCAGCACTGCAAAAATGGGGGAAGGATGTGGCAATCCACTCATGAGGCAATCCTGAAACAATCAGCCATTAACAAACCTATGAGGGCCACTATGACTATGAGTCAGACACGACTCAATGGCACCTAACAACAACAACTTCATCCGTATAATGGGAATCCAGAATGAAAAATCTTTTAAAGGCAGGAAATGAGAACTTTCAGGCTCTAAGATCTATTGAAAAACTTGTAGGATGAAATATGTGTTCGTAGTCTCAATTATTTTTGTATTATATCTGTCATTGTTGGTAGATTGATTAGAAATAATAGCTTAATAATTTTTGGACATAGGACATAAAAAATTGCAAGCACCAGAATAAAGTAAAAACAGACAATAAGCAGCAACAAACTACTATAATGATAAATCATCACCATTGTTAAAAAGGTCACCCTAAAAGTCATTGTAAATATTCAAGAAAACTCATATTTCTTTTCATAGTTACCTATTTTTAATTATACATTCTAAGCCTGGCACGATAGCAAGAGCCTGTAATCCCAGTGACTCGGGAGGCGGAGGCCTAATGATTGCAAGTTTGAGACTAGAGGCAGTCTGTACAATTTAGTGAGACCCTGTCTCAAAAAAAAAAAAATGATCTGAGGATGTAGCTCAGTGGTACAGCACTTGCAGACCATGCAAGTACAAAGCCCTGGGTTCAATCCCCAGTACAGAAAAAAAAAAAAGTTATACATTCTAGGAATTCAAAATTCAATTGCCTTCATATACTGTAGTAACTGCAAGAATAATTAATTGGTACATTTTCCACTAATGTCTGGTTCTACTAGCCACATATAAAAGTGGACATTTTTAATCATCTACATTCAAAGATTGTTGACTCAACACTTTTTTTCCCTTCTCTTTTACAACAAACCATGTTAAAATACTTGCAATATTTTAAAAAAGTATTTCCTGGTCTTTATGGATTTCAAACTTTAATGTGCCATTAAAATCATGCTGCTATGAATGTAAAAATTGCTCAATATTTTAAATTTGATTAGATCCTCAAAGTATATTACATACCCAGTACAATTTTACATGAACATATATTTTTTCTCAGAACATCTCAATGTTAGGTTGTTTAGTAAAATAAAAAACTACCTGATATCAAAATAGCATGAGAATATTAAATGGAAATAAATTTCCAAAATAAATCTCCATATTTTCTTTCTTATTTGTAATTTATTTTCATTGGAATCTGTAATAAACATGTATGAGTAGTTTCTCCTATGTCAACAGAAAATAACTGAATATCAGCTTATTCTCAGTAATAAAATTTAGGGTTTTGAAAACCTTTAGGTGGGATCCATTTAGTTTTTGGTTTACCCATGTTGTTTGGTTTTCTCTTGAAAACACGTATTTGCAAATGGTCATCATTAATCTAAATTTTGCACCAGAAAAATCTCCTGGGCTAAAAATTAACTGATAATTCTGTAAACTTAGTTTATAATTAAACATTCCTGGTGGTCTAATGTTTCCATAAATATTTCCATTTCACTTGTTAATATTTTCTCTTTTCAGAGACCACTGTGGCAGATTCAGTGCTGAGTGTTTAGTCAGCACAGTGGCCAGAATCCTCTCCACAAAATTTAAGAACTGGAGAGAACTTGGACAGCTCTTATTTTGAAAGTTGTTACAGATATGAGTCCATTCTCATTGCAAGCAATAATCTGACTACTCCAGTGTGGGTTTTTAAGGAGAAAAGATAGTGGATAATGTGATGAGGGTGGGAAAGTGGCTAATACACATATTTCATGGTAAGTATAAGATAAAGAAGTAGTGAAGGGGGAAAGGAAGAGAAGCCAGAGAGCAGTTGAGAATTCCAGAAAAATGATATTAAACAAACTAACATCCCATACCATTACCATCTATGGGAAAGACTGAGAATTCTTTTAAATATAAAATATTAGAAATTATTTTCAAAAGATTGGAATTGGTGATGTCAGGCATGGGGGTCCACACCAGTAATGTAGTGTTTGGGAGGCAGAGGCAGGAGGATCATGAGTTCAAGGTCACCCTGGGTTATATAGTGAGACCCTATCTCAGAAAAAAAAAAAAAAGAAAAAAGAAAAAGAAAAAAATAAAAAAGAACAAAGACTAGGGTTGTAGCTCATTGGGAGAACACTTATCTAGCTTACACAAAATGCTGGGGGAAAGATGAGAAAATGAAACAATAGAAATAATATTATTGCATGAGAAATTTCACTAAATCCTTTACATATGTTAAATTATTTAATAGGTAAGTATGTCTTGATTACCTTTACATTATAAATAATAGTAGCATAACATGATAAAATTGACTCAATTTTTTCTAAATTCAATAATTTATTATCAAAATGAGTGAAATAACTTTTAGAGGGAAGTCATTTTTATTAGTCCAAAATTTAATTGAGCAAAATGGTGAGTTTCATGACTTTAAGAGCTATATTTAATTTTCAATAGGTAGTCCCTAAAATGGATCCACATTCTGTACCTTTTATACTTGATAAATTTTTCAAATCTCAAGCTATTTATGAAATGAAGTAAATACTGTCCACCAAAACTTATTTCACTAATTTCAGTTGTAATGGTCTTCTAGATTTGCTCTCAATTGAAAGTTTTTCTCTTTTCAGAGTAATAATTTAAAACGCGGAAAAACAGTTCTATTTAACAAGTAGGGCTGGAGTTTAGCTCAGTTGGTAGAGTAATGCACTGCACTCTCTAAGGACCCAGATTTGATCCCCAGCACTGCAGAAATGGGAGAAGGATGTGGCAATCCAGTTCTAAAGCAACCCCAAAGGAATCAGCCATTGAAAACTCTGAGGGTCACTATCAGTAAGACTCGACATGATGACAGCTAACAACAACATTTAGCAATTACATTTGGAAGCACAATTATCAAACACAAATGGTCCAAAAATATTTTTAAAGCATCTGATGCTATATACACTATGAAACTCTGAAAGTATTCTAACACTTATGAACTCAATGGATTCTGCTAAGCTTAGATTCAGCTATTCTTTTTTGTTTTATTTTTTGTTTTGTTTTGTTTGTTTTCCTGGAAGCTAATGTGACTTGAAAGAGAAAAAAAAAGTTACACTTAAAATGAAATAAAAAGTACCACCCATTTTGAAGCTAGACAATTCTACGAAGGACAATTTGATTAAAAGATGATTGTATACTTAGTACAACTGTTATCACTACCATTCTTGCCAAGTTATCTTTTGAGGTTTTACAACTTCCAGCTGTTGATCTCCAAATTGATACTGAAGAGAAAAATTATTGGTGCTTTCATGTACTAATGTCTGCAACCATACCACTGTGGTATCTGATCCCATCAAGCTAAGAAGGGTCAGGCCTGGTTAGTGCTTGGATAGGAGACCACATGGGAACATCAGGTGCTATAGGCTTGGGAGACAGACCCAGCAACCCACTCCCAAAAAACAATCAGTCATTGAAAACCCTATGAATAGCAGAGAAGCACTGACAATAGTGTTTCACCTCTTGTACATAGGGTCACCATGGGTTGGACACCCACTCGATGGCACCTAGCAAAAACAACAGCAATATACTAATATACTAATGTCACAAAACAAAGAGCAACAATTACAAGCTAAAAGATGCTCTTATTTTGCAAATACAGAAATTGCTGGACTCTACTTTCCTCCTTTATCATATATCTCAGCTTGAGTTTTCCCAGAACATACTCCAATCTTATTGCCTTAATTATGCTGCATATTATTAGAATTGAAACACTTTTCCAAGTGAATTCCATCAAACACTTGTCCTAGAAGATATGAATCCATCCACTGCTCTAAACAAAGTCCCTTGAGAAAAATAACCATTTGGGAAAGCAGTTATGTGATATTTTCCCTTGGCATTCATAATAACCTTCGTGTCTTATCTGGGCTAAAAATTCCTGAGCTGACAAACTTATTTCACCCATCTTTCCCACACTTACTTGTATCGAAATCCAACAGAGAAAATGTTGGTGTAGTTATGGTATGTTGTTGTTGTTAGGTACCGTCCAGTCGGTATCCCACTCATAGTGACCCTCATAGGGTTTTCAATGGCTGACTGTTTCCGGATTGCCTTGGGAGTGGATTGCCAGGCCCTTCTCCCATTTTTGTGGTGCTGGGAATTGAACTCGGGACCTCAGAGACAGCGGCGCAGCACTCTACCAACTGAGCTAAAAAATTATGGTATGAACATATTCAAATAAGAATAAACTCTCACAATGTTTGGTGACAGGTGAGGATTTCACAGTTTGTGTCACACTGGAAACCACATTGTTGACAATAATTATAAGGTGGAGCTCTCTAAATCTAATAATATGTTAAAGAATACTTTTAACTTGGGAAAGAAAAATTGAGAATGATTAAGCTTACAGTAATGAATATGTGCAAATGTACATGTATGTGTATAGTATATAACACGTAGTTTGGAGGTAAAACTCAAAATATAAATAAGCCAAATAGAATTATGATGTTGTTGTTGATAGGTGCCATCAAGTCAGGTCCAACTCATAGCAACCCTATATATGACAGAAAGAAACGCTTCCCAATGCTGTGCCATGCCCAGGACTATGTCAGTGCTTCTCTGCTATTCATAGGGTTGTCAACGGCTGATTGTTTTGATAGCAGGATGCCGGATACTTTGCCTGTTTTTGCAGTGCTGGGAATTGAACCCAGGGCCTCAGAGAGCCCAGAACAGCACGCTACCAACTGAGCTAAACCTCAGCCCCAGAATCATGTGATATTCTTCAAATTATTATTTACTACAGAGTTTGTAATTCCTAATCAGGAACACTATTAAGAAATTACTCGATATTTTTCCTGTTTCTTCCCTCTCACTTCTTTATACATACAGAGTTTGATGATTCTCCTTTGTGTCCTTCATAATCAATTGCTGTCTTTTACCATATGTAAGAATGGTTGCTTAATTCTATGGATTTTAATACCAATATTATAAAATCCATTTTTGTTTAAAAACTGTATGTCTACTCAGATAGATGTGCATGTACACACACCCACACGCAGAGAAGGACAAAGCTAAAGTATTATTTTAGCTTTTAAGCTTAATGAACTTATTTTTTACATTGCCTGGAATTAAATGTATGATGTTTTCACAGTGCTTCCATCTAGGGCTGACGATGACAGAGCATATGGATATATGGTATGTAAAATTTTATTTTACAATTAACACGTTTTTCTGTATTTGACAAAGAACAAAAATGATAGAACTCAGGTTCTTTATATGCAATGATTGGAAAGTACATAATCAGGATTTTTTTGTTTTGTGTTCTGGCACTGAGGGGATTGAGCCCAGGCCCGTGTGTATGCTAGGTGACTGCTCTACCACTGGGCCAACACCTTTCTTTATTTTTTTAATTTGAGATATTGTTGTTGTTGTCGTCGTCAGGTGCCGTCAAGTCGGAGTCCAACTCATAGCGATCCTCACAGGGTTTTCAATGGCAGATTATTTTGGGATTGCTTTGGGAATGGATTGCCACATCCTTCTCCCATTTTTGTGCTGCTGGGAATGGAACTCGGGATCTCAGAGACCGCAGAGCAGCGCTCTACCAACTAAGCTAACTCCTAGCTCAACTAATTTGAGATAAGGCCTCTCTAAATTGCGCAGGATGCCCCTAGCCTCAAACTTGCCATCATCTTGCCTATGTCTTGTGAGTCATTGGGAATACAGGCATGTCCCATGGTGCCCGGCTCTCAGGCCATGTTTTAACAATGGAACCTTTTATTACTGGTATTCAGGATGGAGCCCACGTCCTCACACCTGCTATGTATGCGCTTTACCACTGAGCTACACCCCTAGGCCCTGGACATGTTTGTCCATCTGTCTGTCTGTCTTTCTTTCTTTCTTTCTTTTTCTCTCTTTCTCTCTTTCTTTTCTTTCTTTTTTTAGCACTGAGAGGATGGGTTGAACTCAGTACTTTGTGCCTAGGCAAGTTCTCTACCATGGAGCTGCACCTCCAGAACCCTTTAATTTATTTAATTTTTAAATTGTAGTCATTTATTTTGTAGTACTAGGTTGGGTGGTTGAACCCACAGTCTCACACATTAGGCATGTGCTCTGCCTCTGAGTCACACCTCCAGTCTCATTTTTATTTTTTATTTTGAGACATGGTCTCTACGTTGAGCCGCCTGCCTCTGGCCTTGAACCCTCAAGTCTGCTGGCTCAGACTTCAAGGAGCTGGAATTACAGGCTTGCACAAAGGTGCCCGGCTTTCACACTTTGCTTTCCAGTGCTCTGTAAAAGCCCTGCTTCCAGGTATTTATCACCCTGAAGTAGCTCCTGGTTTTTGTTATTTGTCAATACGGTTTTGCCATCCCTTGTTCTCTTTGCTTTATTGTGCTCTGTGCTTCCTTTATTCTCTTTGGCTGCATTTGCCCAGTGCTGTAGCAATGAGAAGGTTTTAGCAGGCTTGCTTTTGATAAGAATTATAATTTTCTAATTCAGTTCTAGCAGAAATTGCATCTCATATATTACACTATCCTGGGGGATGAGATATCCAGACAACACTGTTTCATGAGCTTTTGATAGCACCAGCCCGAGTTTGTCCATCCAAGTCCACAGTTTCTAAAATCTGTGTCAGTAACTGTGCTTTTCTTAAAAGAGACAAGCCATAAAGACTGACTGATAAATACTTATTAATCCATTTTAAAGGCTTTTTTATAGACTTGTTCTTGTTAGGTGCCGTGGAGTTAGTATCCGACTCATAGCAACTCTATGTACAACAGGTGAAACACTATTGTCAGTGCTTCTCTGCTATTCATAGGATTTTCAATGGCAGGTTGATTTTGGGGGGTAGTTGCCGGGTCCTTCTCCCATTTATAGACTACAATTTGGGAATTAAATATTTTACATATAATTTCCTCTGTGGTTTTCTTTTCACATCAAAATTATATTATATACTTTTTTTGAGACTAGTAACATTACATATATTTATTTATCTCAAGAATTTGTAGTTTTTTTCAGGAAAGCAAATGTTCATGTAATGACTATTGTTGAAAAATATGAACAGAACAATATAAATATGTAGGGGAACATTGATAACTGAAATTCTATTTTCCTTTGACTTTGTTTTTGAATGGACACAAGATTCCTCTAGTAAGAAAGGCTATTGCGTAACTGGGTTAAGAATCCTAGAGAACTCATGTATGCATTAATTCCTCTTTCAGTATTAACGCTTAACTAGGACAAGCACAATTTGCAATGTTCATCCTCAGGTAGCTTCTAATCCAGGGGTCAGACATGCACTGAGGTGGATGATTGCAAATATCAGACAACAGCTTCCACTTGGGTTTCTTAAAATTGGTTAGTTAGCCTTCCATCTGTTTCTGACAAGGTGCAGACATGTTCGTTATCCTCTGTGAATGCATAAAAAAATGTGTTCAGGATCTAAATCTTACTTATTAGGATTCTACCGTCACTCCTAACACGCTCCAGGCACCTCCCAGAATGTATGTCAAGCCATCAATTAAACTTATATATGTAAATTCACTTGTCCACAATGACAAAATTTTGGCTCAAAGCAAGAAAATGATTTTAGACACAAGGTGAAGGGGATGAGTCTACACAGACTTTTCCTAAATATTCTTTTTTTTAAAAAGTGATAAAAACACAAAAATAGCCAGTGGTGATGTGGCCTTTTTAATGTTGATAGAATGTTAATTTGGAAAGAGGAAGAATTTTGGAGAGCTCTGATATTGCTCTGAGGTTGTTTTCAAAAGTCCTCAGCGATACATTTGCTTTTGTGTCCTTTACTTTTGCTTACAGCTTATCTAATTATTTTACGTGTACAGGGAGGTTCGCATGAGGGGTCTGTGAAAGTAAAAGCTGCATTTCTGAGGCTGGATGGAGAGGCTCCTGGGAACCCTCATGGAGTGGTGAAAATGATCTTAAAGAAAAGCAGAATCATTCTACAACTGCCTGAGTGTGAAAGATGAGATTAACGCGAGGATCATAAAAAATCAATTTTCAAATTGCCACTGGGTTGCTAAATAGCACAGAGAGGTGAGACGAAGAATTAAGCGGCAAAGGGAAATCTAGGTGTCAGAAACCAGTCGGAAGAGGACTGAGTGGAGGAGACTCGGCCAGAGGCAGCTGACAATATGCATCGGACCAGCAGGGGGAGCTACGGTACCGCAGTTGTCAAGTCCTGCTTTCTAGAGAGAAGTTTCAGATTTATGGCACCAGCGAAGAAGCCATGTTAGTGATTCTTACTTTTGTAATAAACAACGTAGCTACAGACACAGGGATGAGATTTAATGATCTGTATCTTCTTCCGAAGCCAAGAGCATGATCAGCACATCTTCGGCTTTGGCCGGACTTGGTCTGCATGGCACAGAGTTTTGAATGAATTTACCCTAGAGCCAGTGTTTTTCCTCCTAAATTTATGGGTTTGGATTGGGAAAGAAGTTATCCTTATCTCTGGTTAATTGAGAAAATAAACTCAAGGCACAGATAGGAGAAAATGTGCTAAGTGCCACATAGGAAGCAGGGAATTTTCTAAACACTAGAGACGGTTCTAGTTCCTTTTTTATAACAAGTGTTTTCTTTTTGTGTTTGTTTATTTGTTTAAGCCATTTCAGCTAGTAAAGACCTGAATAACGAGTGGCAGAAGTGAATGTGTACACATCAATTCTTCCATGGTAACTTGCTTTTCTGTTTCCAATAAACTAGAATCTTAGCCAGAGAGGCTGCTCCTGAAGATAACTGGGTGTTTTATTCTTATCAATACGCTTGCTTGTCTGGGCTTTAGCTCAGTTCGTGCAGTGCTGCTCCACACTCTCTGAGGACCTGGATTCCATACCTAACACTGCAAAAACGGAAGAACGACGTGGCAATCCACTCCCCAAGCAATTCCAAAAACAATCAGATAAGGAAAACACATGAGGGTCGCTATGATTTAGCTTTGACTCAACTTTTACCAGAATCAACATGCTGTTGTTGTTAGGTGCAATCGAGTGGGTATCTGACTCATAGTGACCCTATGTACAACAGGCGAAACACTACTGTCAGTGCTTCTCTGCTGTTCATAGGGTTATCAATGGCAGATTGATTTTAGGGAGTGGGTTGTCGGGTCCTTTTCCCAAACCATCAACATACTCTTACTTAAAACAGGTGCTTACTTAAAATAGATGGCTAAGTTTAGGCACAAGGAACTGAATTTCTGTCCAGTATGCTTTAAAATCCTGGACACCAAGATAAGTGACCATCTTCTTTTAAAGTTAGTGAGATATTACCAACGAATTCGTTTCCATTGTGCTTTTGAAACCATTGCAAAGCCGGGAGTCCATGTGGACACCATAGCAGGGGTGATGTTGTGTCTAAAAGGTATCTGTCAAGTGAATTTTCTCTGAACTAAAATGGATTATTGTCATTCAGGACACTGTGTTACTGTGCAAGGGTGAGTTCTTTAAAATGGTAGAAATCTATTTCCTCTTAGATCTGGAGGCTACAACTCCAAAATCAAGTTGTAGTCAGCGAGCTGCATTTCCTCCAAACAATCTAAGGAAGAATCCTTCCTCACTTCTTTCTAGATAATGGTGCTCAGTGTTCTTTGGCTTATAGTTCCACTGTCCCAATCTTTACCTCCATCTTCATATTACCCATTTTCCTAAGTTGCTGTGTTCTCTCCTCTTTTTATAATGATGCCCGCCAACACTATAATCTCAGTCTTCACTAATTATATCTCCAAAGATTCTATTTTCAAGTAAGGTTGTAAATACAGGGTCCTGTTTTGGATATGATATTTTTGGAGGGTGGGATACCATTCAACTCACTATACATGTCAAAGGTAAATAATATTATTTTTACTCCTTTTGATTGGAAAAAGAAAGAGTGAAACAAATTAGCCAAATTGTAATTAACTTAAAGATGCTGAGAATGAGAAAATAAGTATTTAGAAGAACAAATACAAGTATGTTCCCAGCAGGGGCTTATTTAGTGATACAGCTAAACTAGAACTAAAAATACTTGCTATACCCCTAAACTCACTGGCAAACTTGACTGTCCATGATCAAATGATTTTGTTTGGATAAGTGTATTATAATTGTACAATCCAAATTGTATCTGAATTTGATATAAAGAAAACTTATATAGAGGCTTTCTGTTAGTGAATTTGTATTCCAGAATTACCACCGTACATTGGTAGCATAATGTGGACTAATGATTTGCTCTCTGGGTTCTTTGTTTCTTTACTCTCAAAACTACATGCATATGAGATCTTTGGGGTTGTCAGATGTGTAGGGCACATCTGACAAAGGCAAAGGACAAAGGACAAAGGGCAAAGGACAGATTAGTGAATACCAGAAATGCTAATTAACTTGTCTTCTTCCACTTTTTCAAAACCTCAGACTCTTTCTCCCACCAGAAACTGACTTACACTTGAAGGGTGCACAAATATCTGCTGATTTGTTATTTCAGCCAATGATAATTGACATAATAATGATTTATCCCGACAAGTTGCATAGAAATCATTGTAATAGATTTTCTTAAGAAAGAAAAGTCCAAAGCCTACTTTTTTCCATGTTGCCAACCACTGAGGTCACTGAGGAGTTCATTTATTTGATAAATATTGATGACATAGCTAAACTCTTAGCACAGTACTTGGTATGTATGTCCTTATTTATTTTTCCTTCAACAAATATTGATTGTATGATCACGGTGTGCCAATACTGTGCTGGACATGGGCCCTGCTCTTGCGAAGGCCCATTTTGTCAAGGGAATTTTTGTTGTTCTTAGGTGCTGTTGAGTGGAGTCGACTCACAGCGACCCTCATAGGGTTTTCAATGGCTGATTGTTTTGGGATTGCTGTGGGAGTGGATGGCCATGTCTTTCTACCATTTTTTCAGTGCTGAGTATTGAACCACAGTCTTCAGAGAGTGCACAGCAGTACTCTACCAACTAAACAAATAATCATCCAAGTGTACCACTACATACATAACAAGAAATGTTAAAAGAGCATCAAATGTGTTCTAGGAGTCAAGATTTTGACCTAATCAGACACAGCAGACTAAGTTTCTTTGAGAAAGTGAAAATTGACCAGAACCTTAAAAGATAAGAGAAATTAACTAGGAAAAGAAGGTGAAGAAATTGTGTCATGAGTGCAAGAAGCAGAGTGTATAAAAGCTGTGTTGCAGAGAGCCAGTGGAGTAAAAGGATTTTAAAATGCATGACTACAGGAAGAAAAGTAATGAGAATGTGGTAAAACATCATGATGGAGAGGGAGGTGAAGATTAGACAACGTGGACTCATTGAAGGTAAGGTTAGCAACCTCATTTTGAACTTAATAGCAATAGAATGGCCTTAAAGATTTATAAGAAATAAGATGAAATTCTCAGATTCGATGGTGGAAAGATGATTCTAGTTGTAATTTAGTTGGGGCAGGGCAGCAACAGATTGAAATGAATCAATTGGGGCAGCTATTAGAGTAGGTCAAGTGAATAGCTTAGACCAGAAAATATATATGTAGACAGTGAAATCCACAGGATTGGACATGAGCAATTAAGTAAACAGAGGCAATCCAAACAACTTTAAGATTTCTGGTTGTATCCAACTGTATGGATGATACTGTTACTAACTAAAAAAGGAACACAGCGCCAGGTTTTTGTGGGAATGAATTGGATCATGTTGAATATGAGGTGCCTTTGAGACATCCTAGAAGAGATGTCACAGAAGCAGTTGGATCAAAGGATCTGAGGTTCAGAAGAAAGGTCTGGACTGGAGTTGTTAATTTGCCCATTATTAATCTTAATAAGCTTGTTTCCAGCAACGATAGAGGAGAAAAGAGACTCAAAGATTGAAATAAAGACACATCAACATTAGAAATAACTTGAATAGTGACAACATAAATATGTCTTTTTTTTTTTTGTCTTTTTTTAAAGAGCCTTGGGAGTTATTTTATTTGTTCTTCTTACTCAGGAAAGCTTCTCTCCTGACAATGTTCTACAGAAGCTTCCTGAACACCAATTCTTGAATTACATACTCTGCCCTATAATGCGAGGCTCAGAGCAGAGTCATTCTGCCAAAGCCCTGAAGGGAGATGCCCCTCGTGGCCCTGTGTTGGTGAACAGAGGCCATCAGAGCGATATTCTAGTAGAAACTTTTGCCAAAGAATGGTAATATCCATCAAAAAGTTTACCACTCCTGTTTCCAAAAAAGCTCATGATCAAATTCACATTGCCAGCCCTGCACTGGGAGCTTAACTTCCTTAAACTGAGAGGGAAAGAGATGCTAGCAAAACACCCCCCATTTCCTCCTTCTAAAAAGAGGAGCTGGGCTCTTCCGGGTCCAAACTCTTCCCTTTGCAGCAGTCTCTCCCTTCACTGCCCAGGCAAATATATGTAGTTTTAATATCTTGTGCCAAGAATCCGAAAATCATTACAAATTTCACCTTCCTGTACTATCAAAACCTGAAACCAAAGCAAAGCAAAAACTGGAACCTGTTTTTAAGTATATCAATAAATAGACGAAAATTTCCCTTTATGTCTTTGAACTTCTCACATTGCACTAAATTTTGAATCAAGTTACATCAAATAAACTTATCCCACACATATTTATCAACTTTCCACTCTACCAGGCACTGTGCTGGGCACTGGCAGGACATGGATGAAGGAGACAGACTCCTGTTGGTTCCCAGAGGCGATAGCTAGAGATACCACAAGTCTAGCCAGAGTGGAAGAAGAGGTAGGCTCCTTGTGTGAAGGGCCCTACAGTTGTAAACAGGGTGAATGATATTGTGCAATATTTTAATGGAATTGGGCAGAAGGGATCAGGGATGATGTGCAGAAGATGTAACATTTAAGCTGAATAGACTGAATAGAATGAAGCCAAGCATGGAGGGGACAAGAAGGATTTCAAGAGGGTATTCAAAGCCCCAGCGTCAAGATTATGATTCTTTCAGGAAAAGCTCACTGAAATACTAGAGTGAGCGGAATGCTTCCTTTCAAGAAGTAGGTGGATGCTCATTAATGCCCAAATGAAATCTTGTTTTGCCCTATCGAATTGTTGGTGAGGAGACTCTTGCCAAATCTATAATTGGATAGCATGGGTCAAATGAAAGTAAAAACACCTTTATTATGGTTGAATATTCCTGGCAGATTTGCACAATGACATAGGGAAAAAAATATTTCTTTGAATGAAGAATGTGCTTTTAATCTTGATGCAGTATTTAAATGGCACAAGATTTATAACTAGTGGAAATGCTTCACTACCCCTTTGAAAATTTACTTTATATTCTTTCAAATTGCAACTTTGTTAGAGAGTTTGTTGATTCGCACTTTCCAATGGCACATTTCTTCCTCAAAGCGGGGCTTTACGATGTTAATGGTGATGAGGCTCAACACATGATGTGCCTTGTGTTGTTGTTGGTGGTGGTAGGTGCCCTCGAGTCCTGTCCAATGCATAGCGGCCTTTATAGGGTTTTCAATGGCTGACTGTTTCGAGATTGGCTTGGGAGTGGATTGCCAGGCCCTTCTCCCATTTTTGCAGTGCTGGAAATTGAACTCAGGACCTCAGAGACTGCAGCACAGTGCTCTACCAACTGAGCTAAATCCCAGCACCCGATGTGCCTTGTAATATACTATTAATCATGCTTCATATGTAAAGTTCTGGTTCTCCTTTAACAATGCGGTTCCATTAACACCAGCCTGTTACCTGATGGGGGCAGTGATGGATGAGGAGAGCTTACTCTGGAAGATATCCACTTATCTGAAATACAGATAGCACTCGGAAACCATTGGCTTAAATTAATTCTTTTTTATATATTGATCAGGCATAGTTGAAACCAGATTTCCCCACCTGTTCCATTCTATTTTCTTCCAAGCAAAGATCAGAAATTTTTCCCTGTCAGTTGCATACTTCCCCACCCTAAGACTATTAGCATTGATAATTAATTAACATTGATAATTAAATAACTCTGATATGTGTGAGAAACATTAAGACAAATACTCTTAAAGGAAATAAACAGTTGGAAGAAGTGTGTGTGTGTGTGTGTGTGTGTGTGTGTGTGTGTGTGTGTGTGTGTATTTTATATATCGGCTAGTTCCATAGCTGATTTTGCCCTTTCTTAAAATTAAATGAATTCTTCATTCACTATTATAAACTAAATATTTCCTTTGAGTCCAATTAGCATTGCTGAAAGAAAAAGCAAATCAAGGCTCTGTTCAGCATGCATCAATGTAATGGAAAATCAGGTCTTTTATTCTAGCTTTAATAACTGCAGCTTGATTAGAGGCGAAGAAAAAGCTATGAAGGGAGAAGGGGGAAAGGAGAAGGGTTGCCAAATTAGTTCTATAAGAATTCTCAACCTGTCTGCTCTCTGGCTCACTATTCAAATGCTAATTGAGCCTTTTGGTAAACAGAATGGGTAATCATGGAAGACAAAAACAGACACAGAAAACAAATGAAATATCATACCTTATCCAAAACAGCATGGCATTTTTCTGATAAGCCTCAGAAGCCTTAAAATTTTAAGCCGTGGGTCTTAGTTTTTTTTCCTGGAAAGATTATAATTAATATAATAAAATAAATATTACATAATCAAATAAAAAATGACAAAGAACCGCTTTGTTTCAACAATGAAACCAGTCATGTTATAATTAGATAAGAGGATTTATATTCACAGCTATAAACATGAAAGTAGACCATGAGGCTGGATAAAGGCAAGTTTTTAATTCTTAAAAATTAATTACATGGCATTATTCTTATCAGTACACAGAATGCATTAATTACACAATTAATAAAAAGATGAAAGGGATTTTTTTTTCTTGGCAATTGTAATGCACATGGGGACATTTGGTTTTATACCCAGAATTGTCCTTCAGGCATTTCTATAATCTTCTTACTAGGCAATGTCAAGACCCTAAACCAGTTAGTAGGAATATTGAATGGAGTGGGTTTTTATGTCGGTGCTCAGACACATTTCGGAAAGGTTGTGGATTTTCATGTAATTGGGATCTGAGGTGTAATAGGTTTAATCTGAGGTCCTCCTTAAAAGAACAGCGGGAAAAGGCATTGTCAGCAGTGTGTAATAGCCAGGGAGAAGTGGCATCTCCGTGGCTCGCAATGGGCTTCCTTAAGGATGAAGAAGTGATTATCTTACCACAACAGTTCTTTCTCTGAGTGCTTCCATCATCACTGTGGCACCGAAAACGCCTTGTGTGTGCTACTGCTTTATCCTTGAAAACATTTTAAAGCTATAAATAACATTCAGGAGGAAGAAATGTGGGAGTGAATAGACAGCTGGCTATCAGGAGCAGAGCCACAGGCCAAATCCATTTGCGCTAACTCCAAGGGACTGTCCAGATTCTATGGCTGTCTCTCAATTGTGTTTTCTCGACTATTACTTGGAGTAAGTGGGCTATCAGCCAGGGTGAGGAAATCTGTTTTCGTTATAAACAAATTGTTGATGCAATGTGCAGCAGGGCGCACAGTCAGGGCTGCATCAGAGTTTGGCTGGGCTGACCAGCGACCGTATCCTGCGTGGCAACAAATGTGGTGCAACTTCTCACCGAAAAAGTTACCAATCAGGTCCCTTAAGATATGCTTCCAAGACTCACTAATAATGAGGAAAATGGCTTTCACATAAAACAAACCTGGATATTGACAATTTGAGAAGAAAACAGGGACCGTATCCAGACTTTGATAACAGCAAGTGTGTTGCTATTCAGGACAGAAAGTGGGGGAAAGGCCAGAAAATGTAAACCACAGGATCACCTTCAGTATCAGTGTCTAGGCAGTGTCTCACTAAATGGGTGGTGATAATTCCCTCATTATGCTCACCTGTCACCATTCTTTGGTTTCGATAATTAGTGTAAACTTGAGATGAAAATGCAATTTTAAGCTTATCCATTCATGTTAGGTTACATTCACCAAGACACCTATATAATACAGAATATTTGGAGTTACTGCTCATTTGCGTTGTGAACGACCTTATTCTGCCCTTCTATTTGTTTCTTCCTCTCTGTCTCTGTCTCTCTCTGCTTCCCTACTTTCTATTCTCCCTTCTCTGTCTCCTCTCATTCCTTCCTTCCATATCTCTCTCTCTGTCTCTGTCTCTGTCTCTCTGTCTCTCTGTCTCTCTCTCTCTATCTCTCTCTCTCTCTCTCCCTCTCTCTCTCTCTCTCATACACACACACAAAATCACATCTGGCTACACTCTAAAAATATTCTCTGCCTTTTCTGTAGCCTGTCATCTTGTTGTTTTCTGTTTCTTTATCCCTGGGCATATCAGCATTCCAAGGTTAATGATGAGGCTCCTTGGAAAAGTGTTGTTTGTTTAGCTCAGGGTAATGTTTTAAATGTCTTTCTGTGTGTGGCAATCTCATTGCTCCTGAAACAAAACCCATCTGCAATCTGAACCTGTATTCCATAGTAACACCTCAGACACATTTCTTTGTATTTTTTTGTCATCCTGTCCTGGTTGAAAAATTATATGTGAGACAGGAGCTGGCAAACACTAGAATCAGCTTGATAGGTTCAAGCTTTGAAAATCACATTTCTCCAAGCCTTATTATCAAATTGATGTGCTGTGGCATCTTGTCCTTCCTAATTCCTAGCAGATAGAGTAAAGGAACTGGGTATTTAGCCACAGTTTGTTTATCATGCCTTTGGAATTGCAAATTTGGGTTTTAGCCATATTCATTTATGAAGAAATTTTCACTACTTAAAACAGCAGGTAGCAAAATTTCCCCCTAAAGATTAAGACATCCTAAGTGAGTGAATCAGAATGCATTTGCTCATAATATCTCATAGTTATTTTCCCACTATCTGTCTCATAATTAATTAAAAAGGTGATTATAATTGTCATTTGGCTACATGGTAGATTTGTACTCCCCCCTCTCTCTGAGGAAAGGCCAATGGACCGTGACTTGCTTTGTTTGGTAACATGGGACTCGAAAAGTAGTGTTGCTTTCTTGCTAATGCTTCAAATTCAGAGATCAACTCAGCATATTCTCTTCCTTTACCAAGAAAATTGTGGAAACTAATTCAAAGAGTGTGGCCAGCCCAGGTGCCCATAACTATGCATAGCAGATGCCCCCACTGGTCCTCACTGGGATTGGGAAAGAAATATGTTTTAGCTGGGTTCAACCACTGAGATTTGAGGACTGTTTCTATCTTATCATTCAGAATATCCTAACTAATACACCATCAAAAACTAAGGTTATGTTAGAATAACCCCAGATTCCTAAAGATCTATAATTATGCTATAGAATTGGAAAACAACCCATATCCTGACATATTCAGGGTAGGCTAACAAAAGGAGAAATTTCATTAGTACCAAGCATAGTGCTGAGAGTTTTACTAGAATTATCATATTTAATCTTCACAACAAAAGAAAATGTTGAAATGAGAACTTTTTGATGTCTGACTTCTCAGAGTCCCATGGATTAAACGCTTAATATTTAGTAAAGAACCTTTTTTTAAAGGAATATTCATTTATTTTTAAGAACAAAAGGAACATAGACTGTCCTTCTTTGTGTGTACTCAATATTATCATTTTCTTTATTTTTTTTTTCTGGTTTTGACAGTTCTGAAGACAGCATTTGAAGCTACTGCTATTAGGTAAATTGTATGTCTAAAAGGATTATGAGGAGAGAGCAGAATCAAGCTTCTTAGGTTATCAGGCATAGGATATGGTGAATAGAAAGCAATTGTTCTCACAAATATGCTTATTTAAGATCATTTGGAAATTTTGTCTCCCTTTTTTCAAAGAATATGCTTTGAGAAGTAAAAATCGTCCTATCATATTTGGACACATAGAAGTAGTTCTGCTTAAGGATCAAGTAGCTATTTCTTTTGAAAATTGTGTTTGCTTTATTTCATTACCACAACTTCTAATTCTCAAAATATGCTTTTGCTTTGCCATACCTTTTAGTTTATATTTGGGACCATGAACATATATGCTTATTCAAATACATGTGTGTATTTGTATATATTCGTGTGTGTAAAATATACAAACTTATTCCCTTGCTTCGTGAAAACTTACAAGAAAATCTAAATTTTCAAACAATCAAATTAGAAAGCAGTTATTTAGGAAATTATTAAGAATCTTCATCCTTGATATAATATTGGATAAATCTCCTGGGCATAAACAATTGAAGAAAACCTCTAACCTTCTCTCTCATAAATTCATACTCTTGTACCGATAGCTCAAGGGCAAAGTATGTTCAAGATTGATTTCCCAGCTTCATTCTGTGTATTGGAGAAGTGCCCTTCCTAGTAACTCAGTACAAATTGAGGAAGCATTTTATCATGAGACAGTAGGCTGGTGTTGGAAAAGTTTAATAGAAACTATTTCATCCAGATTGCTGATCCAATCCATGTAAAGCTCAGTAACTTTGACTTTTGCTATTCAAACTGTGGAAAATTTTAGATTTATGTAAGCTCCATTTAGACTTCCTCTATTCTTCTGGATAAATGGTTCATGAATGTTGTTTGGTGAATCTACTGTGTCAGTATTTATATTACCTATAAGAAGACTTCTACTTAAAATTTTTTTGGTGGCACGTGTTGACAGTATTTTCCTGTGTACTAAGGAGACTGAAAAAGACCTATGAAAATATGTTATAGATCACAAAGATCCTTCTTGTTATTGTTAGTTGCCATTGAGTCAGTGTCCAACTTATAGCCATCATACATACAACAGACAAAACACTTTATCAATGTATATCTGCTATTCATAGGGTTTTCAATGGCTGATTGGTTCTTTTGGAGAGAGTGAGTGTGTTGCCGGGTCCATATCCCAAGCCTACAGCACCCGGTGTTCCTAGGCGGTCTCCCATCCAAGTACTACCCATTTCCAACCCTACTTAGCTTCTGAGATCTGAAGGGATCAGATGACACAGTGGTATGACTACAGGACAGAGTTGCTTAGGGGAGTAAAATACTCCCTGTGATAGTGTGAGGAAGACGTATTTGCCCACCCAATATAATATACACTCTAAAGCACATTATGGATTTGGGTGATTATAGTGTGTCAATGTAGGTTCACCAATTGTAACAAATACACCAATCTGGTGGAGGTGGAGGCTATGCATGTGTTGGAGCAGGAGATATGGGAAGGTAAGTTGCTATTAATTTTGCTATGAATATAAAACTGTTTTTCTAAAAATAAAAGTCTTCAACATCATATATGCATGTATGTGAGTATATATGAACGATTTCTCCCTATTCTCTCTCAATCTGGGAGCTCAGCTGAGCAGAGGAAAGCACCTGGCAGCCCACTCTCAAAATAATTGGCCATTGAAAACCATATGAATAGCAGAGAAGCACTGTCCTATGTAGTGCCTGAAAATGAGCCCACCAGTTGGAAGGTACTCAAAAGATGACTGCGGGAAAGTAGCCTTCTCAAAGTAAAGTCCACCTGAATGAAGGGAGTGGAGTAAACCTCCCGGGACCTTCATTTGCTAGATGTGTCACAACTCAAAATGAGAACAAAAGACTGTAACTCCCATTAATCACTGGAACATGAAAGGGGAAAAATAATGTACATAGTATCAATGTAGGAATACTAGAAATCATCAAAAGGGAAACACAGTACATAAACATCAATATCCTAGGCATCAGTCAGCTAAAATGGACTGGTATTAGATGTTTTGAATCAGATAATCACATGATTTACTATGCTAGGAATGACAACTTAAAGAGAAATTGAGGTGCATTCATCATCAAAAAGGCCATCTCAAGATCTGTCTTAAAGTACAAATGTTGTCAGGGGTAGAATAATATCCATACACCTACAAGGAGGGCCAGTTACTAAGCATGTTATTCAAATTTACGCACCAATCACTAAACCCACAAATGAAGAAATGGAAGACTTTTACCATCTCCTGCAATATGAAATTGATGGAACATGGAATTATGATGCACTGATAATTACTGGTGATTGGAACGCAAAAGTTGGAAATAAAGAAGATGACTCAGTAGTTGGAAAATACAGCCTTGGTAATAGAAATGGTGCTAGAGATTGCATAACAGAATTTTATGAGACCAATAGCTTTTTTATTGCAAATACATTTTTTCACCAACATAAACAACAACTATACACATGGAACTCACAAGATAGAACATGCAGTAACCAAATTGAGTACATTTGTGGGAAGAGTTGGTGGAAAAACCTCAATATCACAAGTCAGAACGAAACCAAGTGCTGATTATGGATTAGACTTTCAACTGTCCATTTACAGGTTCAAGCAGAAACTGAAGACAAGTAGAACAAGTGTTTGTATTTTTTATGTGCTTTCTTAATCTGAGAATTTTGAAAACCAGACCCAAATCAAAACTATAGCAACCAATTTAGCAAAACCCCATGTGTTAACAACCATAATTAATGAGTGGTCACATTTTTTCATAGTTGTTTTGCCTTTCTTTTTTGAAATGAAAAAATTTCTATGGCCTGAATGTGCCCTCCAAATTTTCTATGTTGGAAACTTCATCTATAGTGGCACAGTATTGGGAGGTGGAACATTTTGGAAATTGTTTCCATCATTAGAGCTCCACCCTGATGAATGGGTTAATGCTGCTATAGAAGGTCTTGAAGCAGGGAGTTTCGTATTTTTTTCTGCCCCTTCCATCTCTTCTTCTATGTGAGGACACAGGATTTCTCCCCTTTGGAGGACACAGAAACAGGATGCATTGTCTTAGCATTGTCCTAGCACCAATAATTAATTGTTGGTTTAAGTATCTCATGCATGCATGCATGAGACCCAGCTCTCAACAGACACCAAACCTGAACCTGCTCAGCCTCCAGAACTATGAGAAATGAATTTCTGTTTTTTATAAATGACTTAGCCTCAGGCATTTTGTTATGCCAACACTAGCACACTAAAGCAAGAATATTAAAAGTTTACCTCATTTGCAACATGTAGGGCCTCTGGCATGAAATACTACTTTGCTTCTTTGCTACATCTGTCCCATAACAAAAGGTTTCCAACTGTTTTGGAAAGTTAATATCTAATTCCTTTCCCCATTGTTTTAGCTATTTGTCTTGTTGCTGTGGCAAAATACCTGACAAAGCAACTTTAAGAGGAAAGATTGGTTTATTTGGCTCATGGTGCAGAGGTTCTCAATCCGTGTTGGTTGGAGGCATGGCAGAGCAGTTGGCAGCAGGGCCTGTGGTGGAAGACTTCACATTATGGCAGCAGAGAGGAAGCCGAGAGCGTATCAAAACGGAAGGCCCAGATACAATCTCCAAAGGCCCATCCCTGGTGACCTCCTTCCACCAGACAGCAACCACCTCCCAAAGTTCCACAGCCTTCCACTTCAGCATCATCACTTGGAAAACTAGCGTCTAATCACATGATCTTTAGGGGTTATTTCAGATATAGCCAATAATAACCAGCATTTAACACAGGACCAACCATGTAATTATCAAACCATAGTACAGAGTCTCCAGCTGGGAGAGGGGAGGTCAACCTCCCCTTCCTATGCACCTGTGCTCCCAAGCCAAGGATGAAGGGCAACTTTCCAGGAGACTTGAGATCTTCATGACCGGACAGACTTAGTACCTAGTTCAGCTGTGAGTACAGCCCACTTATGAAACATATGTGCTATTGTTTGCCAAGGGTAGGAATAGCTGGTATTTTATTTGTGGCATAGAGGAAAATAGAAAGAAGAGGAATTAATATGCCTTTGTGCAAGTACAGAGTAGGCTTCCTAGGGATACCACCAATGCAACAGGCAAGACCTGCACACGGAATGGCCCCGTGTTTGCAATTGAATGCTCTAACGTGGCTGTCTCAGGATGTTGCATGTGGGGATCTCTCCTTCAAGAGGCCTCCGAGGAAGACAAGGTCCCAGGAATCCACTGGAGGTGAGCACTGACAAGAGACACACAGCCATTACGGGAGACTTTCAGGGAAGTGACTCAGGTTTTATTTATATCTTATTTATATTATAAATAAAATCTCAGATTTTATTTATATATACTGTATATAAGGCTCAGCCTTATATACAGTTGCTTAGGTATTCTCTATGTGGCATTGTCCCAGTGTACTGTCCACCTATGGGGAGGGACACAGCAGTGGTAATCCCTCCAGACCATGCACAGAAGACCCCTGGGGAGCACCATATTGGCTTCTGACAACAAAGCCCAGGGAGTTGTCTCAAGCCCCTTAGCTATTCCCAGCCAGGGGGAGACAAATCTCCTGGCCCGGCCCTTATGAGGACTCGAGGTGAGCCACATAGGCTCAAACTCAGGGCCTCTCAGGATCATGGTCCTGAGGATTCTGCCCCACATCCTCCCCCTTCCACCTATGCCTCATCCCTACAGCTGAACAATTCTATCTTTGAAATCATATTTCACAGGAAGTTGGATGGGACAATGGGGAGCACACCTGGAAGCGTGGAGCTCACAGGTATGTGACTCCCTGCAGTATGTTCAGAGCGGCCCACTCCCTGCACTGGAGGACCTGGCCCTTCCTTATTTGCCCTCCTACCACCAGTCATCCTATGGTAATTTCAGCCCTCTGCCCAGGTTGGTAAACTGGTCACACTGGCATGGGAAGGCCCATGTTCTTCCACTGGTCTCTGTCCCCAGAACAGATACAAGTGCACACGTAAGAGGGTTAAGAACATTTATTTTTTTTTTTAGCATGAAATTACAGTCAAATCGGTATCATCCTTAACAAGAAAAATGAACAGCAAAAGTTCAGATTTCTCTTAGACCTCACATTCTTCAGGCTGGGAGTTAGCTTAGTTGGTCAAGTATTGCTCTGCACTCTCTGGGGCCTTGGGTTTGATCCCCTGCATCACAAAAATGGGAAAAGGACCTGGCAATCCAGTCCCAAAGCAATTCCGAAACAATCTGCAATTGAAAACCCTATGAATGCAGAGAAGCACTAAGATAGTGCCGGGCATGGCACAGTGTCAGCGGGAGTTTCTTTCTGTTGTGCAGAAGGTCACCATGAGTCAGAACCAACTCCATAGCACCTAACACCAACAAAGGACTCACTCCTTTCAGACCACTGTCTTTTCTTGCTCACCTTTCACTGCAAAACTTCTTAGCACCATAACCATCTCCTGCCTTCTGTTCTCCTGTTTCTTATCTTACTCACCTTTTAACTCGCAACTAATTGGTTTCTGCTAGCACTGGTTTCTACAGCATATGTGTATTCATTGTCAACCCCTTAACTACCACTTGCCATCTCAGGACAGCATTCTATGAGCTTTAAAAATATGGCCTTTATTTAATTTGCACAATAACATTCTGAATTAAGTACTACATCATATGACCACTGAGAAAAAGAGAACCTTTAACACTATGTCCTTAATATGTCCCTTTTAGTTCCCAAGACTCTTGCCAAGTCAAGGGGATGAGGAAAGGGAGCCAAGACCAGAATGTTCAGGTAAGGGCTACCTAGAGGGCCACTGACACCCTCTCATGCTACTGGGAACTGAGGAACACTAATGATACCTAGCAGATAACCTGCTTCCTGCAGAGAAGCTGAATCAGCTCTTCCTTGGAACTCTGTACACAAGGGCAAGGCACTGCTTATGTATTCTAACTCTTGAAACTCTTCTCCATGAGGAAAGCAATGTGATGAAGGAGCACTGTGTGGAGGACATATGCTCTATGTCCTGCTGGTCACCGCTGGACCTTAGCGGCACTGTTCAAATTGGCCCTGCGCAAATGCTGGGTGAGGTTTTCCATCCACTTTGCAGCCTGTCTGCTTCAGTCCACCCACCACTACACCCTGGACCTTGATGGGAAAATTATTGCCCCTGTTGGCCCCCTAATTGGTAAGTCTCAATATGCCTTGAATCTCACACACTGCCCCTGGGTATTTTCTTCTGTCCCCCACTGTATTCACACAGCTAGGCTATGGACACTAGCTAGGTTATTCATATTTCATAGATGTGAAGTCACACAATATGTGGAGGGGCCAGAATTTTAATTCAGGAAATACAGCTCTAGAGGCTTCAGTTGACACTATTGGTAGAGATCTTTGTTGTTGTTGTTGTTGTTGTTGTTGTTGTTGTTGTTGTTGTTGTTAGGTACTGTCATGTTGGGTCTGACTCATAGCGACCCTTATAGGGTTTATAATAGCTGACTAAGTTGGGATTGCTTCAGGAGTGGAATGCCACATCCTTCTCCTGTTTTGTTGTGTTGGGGATCAAAATCCAGGTCTTCAGAGAGGACAGGGCAACATTCTACCAGGTGAGGTAAACCACAGCTCATCGAGATCTTTGTTGTTGTTAGGTGCCATTGAGTAGTGTCTGACTCGTAGCAACCTTCATAGGGTTTTCAATGGCTGGTTGCTTCAGGATTGCCTTGGGAGTGGAATGCCATTCTCCCATTTTTGCAGTGCTGGGAACCAAACCTTGGACCTCAGAGACTGCAGAGCATCACTCTACCAGCTGAGCTAAATCCCAGCCCATAGAGATCTTTACTGACCTGGAAACCAATAATTCTGCAGTCTCTCCATTTTATGTTGCCTCACTTTCTACACTCTTAACATTGTTGAGAACCTCTTCCTTCTTCAAATGTTCTTCTCTGCCTTCTTAGGCAGTATTTCTTCCTGATTAATCTTCTGCATCTCCCATTGTTTTATAACTCTTTACTCCACTGCAATATCTCTTCAAATTGCCCCTTAAATATAAGTGACCTTAGTGTGTCTTCAGTCAGTCCTACACTGCTGCTCTATGAAATTTCAGGTGTGATCTCTTGGAAAATAACCATTCTCATACCTGAAGTCTCTTAACAAAGTCTTTGGGTTTAACTGGCATGTTTATCGTTTCTTATGAAATTACTGACTCATGCCCAAAGCCTGTTGAATGCTTTTGACTCTCTGGCTACAATCTATAACCTATTTCCAGGTACCACTTTTTGTTCCAACTAGTTGAGTTGCTGGCTTATCGGTTGAGTTTATTCCCAAGCAAATGTTTAAATCTGTAGGACTTTTAATGATCAGTTTCTTTTCTTTTTAAGAATAAATTTTATTCCAATATTTTGTCACATTGGCAAATGCTTCACTAAATAGACAAGGCAAAACTTTGAAATCAAAAGAAAAATTCAGAAGGAGTTAATGTCAACCAAGTCATCCTCCTAAGAAGCATTATGTAATACACTTGTCGTGAACCTAAATTTCTCTACTTTAATGTAAATACTATATTGAAGAGATAGGAATAATTCTTTTTCTTTTAAACTATAGAACAGTAGAGACAGGAGTGGTGGTGCATGCCTATAATCCCAGCGATTCTGGAGGTGGAGACAGGAGGATCGCAAGTTCAAGACCAGAGGCAGAGGCAGTCTGCATAATTTAGGGAGACTCTGTCTCAAAAAGTTAAAAAAAAGAAAAAAAGAAAAGAAAATGGGTGAGGGTGCAGGTGAGTGTACAGCACTTGCAAAGCATGCAAGTACCAGGACCTGGGTTCAACCCCTAGTACTTAAAAGAGAGAGAGAGATAGAGAGACAGAGAGAGAGAAAGAAAGAAGAAAGGAAGGAAGGAAGGAAGGAAGGAAGGAAGGGAGGGAGGGAGGGAGGGAGGGAGGGAGGGAGGGAAACATAAAACAAGAATGTGTTAGCAATTTGTTTAGTAAAATAAATCCCCCCACCCCAAACTGATTAGAAACATAAGACAACTAAATGCAGAGGAATGATCCCAGATCCAGTATCTTTTAACTGCTGATTCTACTAACATTTAAGATTCCCTTACTCTCTGTCTTTATTTCACTGTTGTTGTTATGAATTTCCTTATGTTGTCTTCTTCTTCTTCTTCTTCTTCTTCTTCTTCTTCTTCTTCTTCTTCTTCTTCTTCTTCTTCTTTTTGTGTGTGTGTGTGTGTGTGATATATTGGTTTTGAATTCCTTGGTTGTGTCCGCTAATGGTTTGGGCATAAACTTCTAAAACAGGAACCAAGATGCTGGAAATCTGTATGCCCCTAATGCCTATAGTTCAGCCTGTCATCTAGTAGGTATTCCACAAAGATTCAATGACTTAATGAAGATATTAGAATATTATCTTTCTTGAATGTTTACCAGATAATCTAATTGTACATATTTTAGGATTAGTCCTACACAGTTAGCTAAGTTCATCACTTTAATTGGATTAAAAATTTTAAATGTGTCTTAGAATATATATAGATTATATGTGTGTGTGTGTGTATGAGTGTGTGTGTGTATAGATAGATAGATAGATAGATAGATAGATAGATAGATAGATAGATGATAGATAGATAGATAGATAGATAGATAGATAGAAACAGATATAGATATACTTTACCCATGTGGTAGTAAACTGCAATTTTACCACTGTGGTGTCCAATCCCATCAGATCTCTTAAGCTATGCAGTGTCAGGCTGCGTTAGTATTTGGATGGGATCCCAAAAACCAATCAGCAATTGAAAACCCTATGAATAGCAAAGAAGCACTGACAATAGAGTTTTGCCTGTTTTGGTGGCATAGGGTCATTATGCCACCAAATCCAGGGCACCTAACAACAACATACACACACTTGGTTTTATAAATTTCAATCTTTAATTCTTCTGGCACATGGTTAAAGGTCAGAATAGAGTTTGGGACCCTTAGAGCAATTCACTTATTACTAGAAAATGAATCTTTATTTGTTGTTGTTGTTAGGTGACATAGAGTCAAGTCTGACTCATAAGGACCCTATGTATAGCAGATGGAAATACTCCCTCATTCTGTGCCAGGCACATAATCTTATTTATCTTTAAGTCCATTGTTGCAGACACTGTGTAAATCCATCCAGTGGAGGGGTTTTCTTTTTTATTGACCTGCCACTCTCTGAAACATGCTGTCCTTCTCCAGGGATTGGTCCCTCCTGACTACATGTCCAAACTATGTAAGACACAATCTAGCCATCCTTGCTCCCAAGGAGCACTCTGGTTACACTTCTTCTAGGACTGATCTGTTGGTCCTTTTGGCAGTCCCTGGTGTATTCAATAATCATCTCCAGCACCATAATTCAAAAGCATCAATTCTTCTCCTATCTCCCTTGTTCAATGTCCAGCTTTCCCAAACATATGATGCAACTGAAAATACTATGGCATTGAGTCAGCCACACTTTCATCTTCAATGTGACATTTTTACTTTATTTACCAAGTGGGAAAACTAGCAAATCAAAAAGGAAATGGTTTTCATTATAATGGAAGAACTTTAGTAATGATTAGTGCTGTTATAATTTAGATATCATATGGTGAGACCTGATGCAGATTTGGTCTTAGACAAAATTATATACAAAGTTCATTTATACAGTATTTCTCTCTCTCTCTCTCTCTCTCTCTCTCTCTCTCTCTCTCTCTCTCTCTCTCTCTCTCCTCTCCTCTCCTCTCCTCTCCTCTCCTCTACTCTACTTTTCTTTTTTTCTTTTTCTTTTTTCTTTTGTTGTTGTTATTGGTTTTTTGAGACAGAGTCTCCCTGGGTAACCCCACCTGGCCTGGTACTCACTGTGTAGATCAGATTGGCTTAGAATTTGGCATAGATCCTCCTGCCTCAGTCTCCAAGTGCTGGGATTAAGTTGCTCACCACCTCACCCACCCAGCTCAATCTTTTTAACTCTTAATCACTCAGTCCCTACTGCTTTCTCATCTCACCTGTGTCTTATCTGGGTCTTTCTTAGCCTTGCCTAGACATTGTCCCTTCTTTGCCTCCCTAGAAGACACTGTGCTCACATGAAAAGAGGCAATGGTTTCAAAGTTTAAAAAATTAAATTGTAAATATTCTACCTATTATTTTTACATCTACCTATTATTTTTACTTTCTAATCCTGTTTCTCCACCTATAAAATGTGTAGCTACTATGTAGGGTTATGGTTGGGTAAATAAAGGAGCTAAAGCAGAAGGTAGCCTGTAGCCATACCTCTGTGGCATCCGATCCTGTCAGACCTTGGAAGCTAAGCAGAGTCCAGCCTGGTTAGTAGTTGGATGGGAGACCGCCTGGGAACACCAGGTGCTGTAGGCTTGGGAGAAGGACCCGGAAACCCACTCCCCAAAAAAACAGCCATCAAAAAACCTATGAATAGCAGAGAAGAAATAGGAATACTGTTTCCCCTGTTATACACAGGGTCACTATGAGTTGGACACCAACTCAATGGCACCTAACAAAGCAGAAGAGACCACAGACACTATTGTGCCTAGTATGTGATCTGATAACCTATGCCAACCTATGTTAGGTACTGTTGTGTCTGGTGTGTAACGTTGATACCAATGGTCATTTGTGAAGTGAAGTCAATACTATCAAAGTGGTTTTACTGATGTTAAATTATATGCCTAGCACAGAGTCTGAAATATGATCATTTAGATAATGAATTATTGCTTGGAAATAAATTGCTTCAATTTTCCAAAATGCTATCTATCATAGAATTCATGTCTCGTAATAAATTATGCAAGTTAATTAAGTGACAATGTTTCTTGTACATTTTTGGAATCCTCATATAACAAAAGGCATAAATTAGAATTTAATATGAAAACCATTGGTTTGTCAGTGAAGGAAATCAGCGTAGATTATATGGGAAAATATGAAAGGACTGAGTGGGGCAAACTTCCAATCTTTCAAAGGTAGGAAAACCAGGAGTGACCAACATAAGAGAGGAAGACTAAGATGAGATGTAGGAGCATATGGTGCCTTGGAAGAGAAATGAAGGGGTTTCAAAAAGGAGAGCATGTAGTCTGCACAACTTAGCAAGACCGTGTCCCCCCAAAAAAATGTAGAACAGGATCTGGCAGTCAGACACAGTGGCACACACCTGTAATTCCAGTAAGTCAAGAGGCTGAGGCAGGAGGATCTCAAATTCGAGGCTAGAGGCAGCCTGTGTAATTTAACAAGATCCTGTGTGAAAATAAAAAAAAAAATTAAAAATGGGCTAGGGATGCTGCCCAGTGGTAGAGTACTTGTAAGGTATGCACAAGGCCCTGAGGTCAATGCCTGAGTATAGAAAGAAAGAAAGGAAGGAAAGAAGAGAGAGAGAAAGAGAGAGAGAGGATGAAGAAGAAGAGGGAGGAGGAGGAGGAGGAGGAAGAGAAGAAGAAGGAGAAGAAGAAGAAGAAGAAGAAGAAGAAGAAGAAGAAGAGGAGGAGGAGGAGGAGGAGGAGGAGGAGGAGGAAGAGAGAAAGAAAAGAAAGAGAAGGAAAAGAAAGAAAGAGAAAAAGAAAGAGAGAGAGAGAAAGAAAGAAAGAGGGAGGGAGAGAGGGAATGGTGTGCAGCTTAACACGGGAGAGACCCAGGGTTCCACCACGAGTACTAAAGAGATGGGGATAGAGAGAGAGAGGTGTCAACTCTACCAAGTTGTGTTGCTTCCCCAGAATGTGGAAGCCATTAGTTAACTTTACAGAATTCGAAATCTTTCCTTTATTCATGTTCACTATTTTGTACCAGTGTAAAATCATGAAGTCCATGTTTTCCATTTTGAGGTCTAACATATTAGTTACTCACACAAGTCTTATAAGACATGATTTTCAGCAACCTTAAATGTGCCTACCTTTCCATTTGTCTTAAACCCTGGAGCCTAATTTGTGTCTTTCCCTCTCAGTAAGACAGCATCAAATTGTTCCATTTCAGCCAATTACGATTTGTGGGGAAAGCAGGTTTTAAGCCTTTCCTTAGTCCCATCATTCAAGGCAAGTGAAAGTTTTACACCAAAAATTGCCAGTTTGGACAAAAACGAAAGAGCAGCCTGTTCTAGTGCTCTGCTTATGAACGAAGCCCTTGTCAACCTGTGTGGAAATATTTCATTTTAAAACTTCAATATATTGATAAACAGCATCAAAACTGGGTAAACTTCAGGATTGATCTAACTTTCAGGTTGTTAGGTGGAAAGTAGTTAATACAATGATGCTCTTAACACTGTTCTTCAGTTGGCTGTCAGTAATTCAATGCTTTTAGAGGCTAGATTGCCAAACCTTAGTAAAATGGACAATGCTTTCTAATATATGGATGGCTGATAATTGCAAAGAAGTCAGCCACATCTGGTTTTCCCCTTCATATAAACATAAGGAATTAAATTTGTCAAAAGAATATTACATATTCAGTGTAAAATTGCATTATATTTTTTTCAGTGGATTTGATGGCTTTCCCAAAACAAGTGGAAAAAGAAAATGTTGCACATCAAAAGCTAATCTAGTTTATTACATGTAAACTGTTCATAGAGCTTGAAGCTAAAAGAAACTTTAGTTGTGTTTTTAACTTTGTTGTTTTCCACTAACTCATCTTGAAAATCTTTCTCCATCAAGTAAAATACTGTTATGATTGTTGTTGTTAGGTGCCAAGTCAGTATCCGACTCAGCGACCCTCCATACAACAGGGGAAACACTATTGTCAGTGCTTCTCTGCTCTTCATAGGGTTTTCAATAGCAAAGTGATTTTTGGGAGTAGGTTGCCAGGTCCTTCTCCCAAGCCTACAGCACCTGGTGTTCCCAGGGGGTCTCCCATCCAGGTACTAACCAGGCCCGACCCTGCTTAGCTGCCGAGATCTGACGGGATTGGATGCCACAGGCTACGACTGCAGGCTACTGCTATGATTAGGAGTCATCAAACTATTCTCCTGGTCTTACGTGTTACGTGGTATCCCTTGTTATATAGATTATCATATTTGTTCCTTGACAAACCATTCCAATTTGTTTTCTAAATGTTATTTATTTATTTGTGTGTGTGTGTGTGTGTGCGTGTGTGCGTGTGTGTGTGGTACTTGGGAGCTTGGGTCCAGGGCTTCATGCATGCTTTGCAAGCACCCTGACTGCAGCTGCAGTCCATTTCTTATTTATTTATTTTGTCTCACTAAGGGTCTCACTGCCTGCAGCGGTAGCCCTGTGGCATCCGATCCCGTCAGATCTCGGAAGCTAAGCAGGGTCAGGCCTGGTTAGTACCTGGATGGGAGACCACCTGGGAACACCAGAAGCTGTAGGCTTGGGAGAAGGACCTGGCAACCCCCTTGCAAAAATCAATCTGCCATTGAAAACCCTATGAACAGCAGAGAAGCACTGACAATAGTGTTTCCCCTGTTGTACAGAGGGTCGCTATGAGTCGGATACCAACTTGACGGCACCTAACAACAACAACAAGGGTCTCACTAAGTTACACAAGCTGCCTCTGGCCACCAACTCATGATCTTCCTGCCTCCACCTCCTGTGTTGCTGAGATTACAGGTGTGTGCCACTATATCTGGCACCTATTGCAATTTTCTTCGAGGATTTTTCCTTTCTTCCTTATTATATATCCTTTTAGCATTTAAGTAGTATGTCAAGAATTTTTTAACATAATTGAAAATATCAAAATTTGATTTTTGTTCAACTACTGTGTTCTCTTAAACCTGCTTTTTAAAATATAAAAATTGTTAAATTTTCTGAGCAAGATTTTAATATTTAAAGATGGGCAGAGAAACAGTGCAGTGGCCAAGTGTCAGATTGTAAAGCTGTAATGCCTGGTGTTGATTCCCTTCTCTGCTCCTTACCAGATGTGAAATCTTGGGCAAGGTATTAATATCTCTGTTTCTTTACTTTCTCATTGACTAAAGGGGATTAACAATAACAACTATGTTATGGCATTTTTAGGAGGAATGCAGCAATTAATCTTTATCAAGCCTTTAAAAGAGCAAGGCATAGAATAAGTGCTACATAGTGCTTGAAAATTAAGGGACTTTATTTAATTAATCTCATAAATAATAGCATCATACAATAGATGTGTGAAATCAATTTGCCGTATCTCTATCTTATAGATAGTTATGTGTAGCTCAATCTTAAAATCCAGGGAAATGCTATATATCATTACTAGTGCTATTTATAGCTGTGATAGTGAGACATGAATATTTATGATCCAACTCTGCCAGTCCTTATAACAGCATATGTGTCTCTCTGATTGATAGCAGAGACTACTGAGCTGAAAAAAAGTACCTAAAAGATGGTTCAAATAAAAGGAAGGTAAAAAATATGGCAACTATTGACTTTTTAAAAGAATAATCCAAAAAGGCTTATTAAAAATTAGTAATTCCAAATTGAGAACTAGATGACTTTACACAAAAGATATTGAAAATATTGTATTTTAAATAGTGAATTAATTATTGTAGTAAATATCTCCTTAAAGTGACATAAAATTATGACAATAAAAAACCACTTATTTATTGACTATTAGAACATTAAAAAGTTATGTAGTTATAAAGGAGTACATATGTTTATATATACATATATGTGTATGTATACATAGATGCATATATAAGTGTTCATTTTGTTGTTGTTGTTAGGTGCCATCGAGTCGGCATCCGACTCATAGCGACCCTCGTAGGGTTTTCAATGGCTGTTTCGGGATTGCCTTGGGAGTGGATTGCCAGGTCCTTCTCCCATTTTTGTGGTGCTGGGAATTGAACTTAGGACCTCAGAGACTGCAGTGCAGTGCTCTACCAACTGAGCTAAATCCTAGCCCCAAATGATCATTTAGAGAGCATTTTAAAAGTCTCACTTCTGGGTCTCACTTCAGACCTACTTAATTACCACTGGGAATTCTAATGATCTGTCCAGGTTGGATCTGACAAATTTAAGAACAGCTCTTCTAGTTGACATAGTTCCAGGTATTTATGAAGTAATTTTATTCACTCATGCCTATAGTATAATTAGTATAAAAGTTCTATGAAATGTACTGTTCTACTTATTATTAAACATGTATTTGCTATATTAAACAGCACCTACTCTGTAAGAACTTTCAGAAAAAAATTTCATAGTGTGTTATTCAACAGAAATTTATGGAGTATGTGCTATATGCCTGGTTCTGTCATGTTGTTGTTGTTGTTAGGTGCTGTCAAGTCGGTATCTGACTCGTAGCAACACTACATACAACAAGCGAAACACTATTGTCAGTGCTTCTCTGCTGTTCATAGGGTTTTCAATGGTGGATTGATTTTTGCGAGTGGGTTTCCAGGTCCTTCTCCCAGTTCTGTCATGGGAACACAAAAATAAACAAAAATATACAAGACTGTCTCTCAAGGAGACAATCAACATCAAAGACTTGCTAAAATGCCATTTGTTGTATTTCTATGTTGACTGGTAAAAGGTGAAATCCAACCCTGGGGTCTTCCTCTAGCAAGAATATTAGACTTTGATGCTGAGCACTAATTTCAAAACTGGCATTCTTTTAATTTGGTATGCTGGGATCGAAAGCATATTATAGTGTGTTTAAGCTTCCAAGGTACTTTTTGGAAAGCCGGGTTTTGGGGGATGAAGAGAGAGGTCGTAAGACAAAAAGCAAGAACCTGAAGTTTATAAACACTGGCTTTGTTAAGCAATGAATGTGAGTCTGACTCTGCTTTGCTTCCTACATCAACTCTGACTAATTACCAGAGTGGTTGAGATAAAATGAGTAAATCAAAGTAGCCCATAAGGGATGAATTCTAAGTCCCTCTCCCCAAGTGGATGCCTGAAAAGGCTGAAGTATCAAATCCCATATGTACTGTTTATCCTATACATTCACATCTATCATAATGCTTAAATTCTAGATCGAGCACAATCAGAGATTAAGAACAATAACTAATAATAATATAGGCTAATTAACAATATACTATAATACACTTATTTAAAACTTACAAATTATTTATTTCAAAGGTGTTCTATGTAATATTTTCAGACCATAGTTGACAGTGGGTAACCAAAATCATGAAGAACACAACTAATGAAAAGGGAAGAGTACTACATTTATAAAAACTTTAAACGTAAAGCGCTATAAAACATAGATTAGTTAGAGAATTTCTTATTTCATTGCTGGTACAAGAAAAATATGGACTATCTCTTCCTTGGCCAGCTCAAAGAGAATATCACCTCAAATCTTCCTGTTGAACATATGTGGCCCAGGACATGCTGCATGTTACTCATTAAATTCCCCTAAGGTGAGCCTCCCATTTTGGACATACCTATCTGCTTCCATGCAGTGGAGAGAAGCCAGACACCAGATTCCTGAAGAATGTGCCATGTGTTTGTCATCTTTTTAGAAAAGTGTGTCTGAAGAGCCCTTTAATGAGTTTCCTAGAGAAAATCTGAAGGAATCGTAATGCAACTAATCATTTCCTACCTTCCCACTGAACCTCTTATTAATTAACATGTTAATTCTCTGTTTGATTTCTTAAATTTAGTTTGAGAGACAGTAAAACAGCTATTTTCAAATTAAATTAAATTGAGTTGTGAGAAGATTTTCAACCGATATAGGGTTTTTTGTACTCTACTAATTCCACTACTCATTAAGGTAAAAAAAAAAATCAATGAGCTTGAAATGAAAGTGTTGATATTATTGCAGGCTAAATCTACTTCTGAATAATTTATTCCCTCATGACAATGTTTTACCATGTATGTGACATTAGAAAATGCAAATTCCAGTGCTTAAAGAGAGAGAGAATTTTCCTCAGGTACCATAAATGTCACCCAAGTATCTGTTTGGGGAATTAGCCTACTCATAAACTGTAAAAAGGAAGACTTTTTTTCTAGTACAGTAGACATCCTTACTGTTAAGCAGCTGCGATAATCCTTTGATTTTCAATGGTGTATTGCTCTCAGTTCATTGTGCAAATTTCAGGCATAATTAATTATCTTTTACCCTCCTCCTTTTTAGCAAAGATTTATTTAGACGTCTACTCTAATGGAATCTATTGGGAAATGTCATGTAGGATAGTCCCTAAGACCAGATCTATTGCAGCAGTATGGACCAAATGGTTATTAGTCTTCCTCAGTACAGGATTTTTACAAACCTTTATTTATATTGAAAGGTTTCACAAACTTTTATTTACATTGATTTGTGTTCTCTAGGCTTTTACTCTTGCTCATTTTGTATTGAAATTCAGGATATCTTCTGTCAGTTAACCATTATCAGTTAACCATTTTCAGGTCAGCATGCAGTAATACATTGGGTTGACCCTAGAACTCCATCACCTATAGGAGTTAAGCATGGCTGTGCCAGAAACCTTCCCGGTCAATATTTTACCCAGGAATGATGCATGGGTGCCAGCGCTTCTCACACTTTATGGACCATGTGAGTCACTGCAGGTCATGTTAAGCTGTAGATTCTGATTCAGCAGAACTGGGAGGAGGGAGTCTGAGATTCTGCAGTTCTAATAAGCTCCCTAGTGATGCGGATGCTACTTTGAGTAGCTGGAGTTTAGATGACATTGATAAGCCAAAAGTTTGACATGTTGTCTTTAATAATTGGAAGCCTCACGGATTTTCTGGAAACCAGAATTTTCTAGTCATAAACAGTACCTCTGGCAGGACCAAAGTACTATAGTCAAAAGTGAATTACTTCTATCTCTTTCTACCCCCTTAAGACACAATAGATTGCTAATGTAAAAGATACCTTTAGCAGTTTTCACTGCTTTGTGTGTAATTGAAAATTGCCTTACGTGTAAGATTTTTTTTGTCTGAATTTGTCATTTGAACTAAACATCTTTGTAGCCCAGTTCATGGCACAATGGTGAGCCCTTACATTTCATTGCAATAAAGTCTCTTCAAATATGTTTGTTTTTTAACTCTTTGAGATTATGAATAATGAGCATTTACAAGTAGACAAGTGAGAGAGAAAAGAAAACCTGTTTCATCTTGCAGAGAGCTGTCATGATGAATTTTTTCTGTAGACCAATAATATGTTGTAGCAGCCAACAAGAAGTAAATGGAATTACACATCACCTTCTCTACCAACTAACTGTTGTCTCTTCTTAGAATATCTGAACATCTTACTATTGAACTCTTCATGCTTTCTGAGTGTTTAATAAGGCATTAGTTTATATGTTTAAGTTATTTTTGTTACTGAGAAAGGAACATATTAAGGAAAACTCCTTGCTTTCCTAGAAATTCTCTATCTTGCTTTCCTAGAAATTCTTGTTTGTCTTCAAGTGTGCATTAGTGTCCTGGGCAGTGGCTCCCATACCCTAATGTGCATCTGTCATTAGGACAGCTTGCTGAATAGTAGCTTGCTGGGCTCTACCTGCAGAACTGCTGATCCAGTTGGTATGGAATAGGGACCAAGAATTTGCATTTCAAACAATGTTCCAGAGGAGGCTGATATTGCTGTCCCAGGGCCCACACTATGGGTCCTATTAATTTAAGAAAATGAGCTGAGCTTCTGTCTGTTTATCAAAGGTATTTTAACTAATTATGAGGATGCTTGGATAATAAAGAGAAATACGAAGATCTCTACCTTTGTCTGAAACTTTAACACAGAAATATGGAACTTAAAAGAGCCAACAGATTTAACAGAGCATTGATATTTTTCCATGTCCCGCCTAAGGGAAGAGATCCCTTCAGTAGCAACTTCAAAGCCACTTGGCCAAGGAGGTCTTCTTGGACTCTCATATCTGGACAGGCTCTGTGGTGATTTTATAGCACCCAGGACTTGACTCTCATGGTGATAATCAAAGTTGTAATTATGTAATTCCTTAGAAACATTTCTTATTTATTGGATTCTCTATGTAACAGTAATCTTTTTATACGTCATCATTGCCTTTCCTGGCCACTACTATATATGTTTAGCATCTAGGGCAGAGTGTGGCCCATGGGTGACACTCAGTATCTGACCAAACAAATGGGGGAAAAGCCTTCCTATGCTCATATGTTTCTGTATATATCCATTACAGGCTCCAAGGGCCTTAAATCAGAGATGGTATTCTCCTGTGCCTATGGTACCAATTTTTTTTAATTGGTTATGACATTCTTACTTGCAGTCCTCAGACTGGGCCCAGGAATTATTTCCAATACATGCAGCTTCTTACCAGTTGTCATACATAGCATAGGAGATAAAGTCCAATTGCCATTCCTACAATAAGCTCTATTCAGAATGGCTTTTGCTTTGTTCACTTGATATTCTCTGAGATTTTTGCTCTACCTTTGTTCATGCTGTTTCATTTATCTGAAATAGCTACTCTCCTTCAACACACTCCATTTGTTGAAAACCTATTAATTCCTTAAGTCCTATCTACAGCACCATCTTTTCTTTGAAGCTTTTTGAAATCCCCTTAATTAGATGAAATCTCTGATGACTCTAACCTTACTCCACCTTACAAAATAGTAATTCATATGCTTGCCTTTAACTTCTTACAAAAAATGGTCCTCCTTAAAGACAGGGAAAACTTATTCAACTTCTTACCATAATTTCAGTTACTAAATGAATATATATTGATTTCCTATTTTGTGCTAGCCCCTGAGCTAAGTGGGAGGTATAAAGATAAAGAATACCCAGCATCTGTCTTCAAGAAAGTCTCTGTTTTCTAAAACAAATGTTTAAACAAACATTTAAAGATATATTTCTAATGTAATGGTGCTACTTTAGAGGAATTTAGAAGCATAATGATAGAATGAAGAAAGAAATGATCATCTCAGAATGAGCTGGGTATAGTGAGCAAAGATACTACACTGTTTTATTGTTATTGTTAGGTGCCTTCAAATTGGTATCCGACTCACATTAACCCTACATACAACAGGTGAAAGACTATTGTTAGTGCTTCTCTGCTATTTGTAGGACTTCCAATGGCTGATTGTTTCTTGTGAGTGGGTTCCCAAGTCCTTCTCCCAAGTCTACAGCACCTGGTGTTCCCAGGCAGTCTCCCATCAAAGTACTAACCAGACCCGACTCTACTTAGCTTGCGAGGTCTGATGGTATCAGCTGCCACAGTGGTATGGTGCAGGCAGCCAATAGACCACACTATCCAGTGTGACTTATTCCTGGTCTTCCAGGGTTAACCCTCAAACACAGCCAACTTTACAACATTCTTCCTAACACAACTTCTACGTGCTAAAATGGGAAATGAAATACAAAAAGATGAAAACTTCTACCTTTTGCCATGTGGAATACCCCAAATTCCCTTATGCCTATATTGCCTTTGACTGACCTTCTTAGCCACGAAAGGAAGGTATATTCCTCTCCTTCCCACAAACAATATGGAAACGAGTTTAGAGTTCCATTTCTCTTATTGATTCCTTGCATGAATAGGATTTACTTTGCTGTTTGTTTTAAAGTGTAGAAAAGTAAAGATGATTTACTTAGGCAAGAAATAACTGAAGCCAGTACCTGCCGTTCTCCTAACCACTTGTTAATTGAAGTTTTCATTTCTATGATTTAGTTTCAAGTAGGTACAAAGAAGTTTCCTCATGTCATTTCTCCCTCACAATAGCAATGAGGAAGGTGCAATTTTCCTCTCTTCACAGATGAGGAGACAAGACAGATGGTTAGGAAACATGCAAAGATTAAAATGCAAGTGGAAGCTAGGCTTCAAGCCTAGATATCTGACTTCATAGCCACTTTGATTTTATCTCACCAAACAATTGGTATTTTACTTCATTTGGTTGGGGCTGTATACTTTGAGTGAATGAGTTTGTCCATGCTGCAATTTATTAGCTTAATTATACATGTGAAACTACCTCTATCCTTCACGCTCCTCCCCATCTGAAGGTGGGATCTGTAATCACGTTCTGACAGTAGGCTTCTAGCATCTATGCTCTTCTTTCCCTTTGACGGCCATATTTTCCTCTTCATTTAAGATTCTGTATCATCTGTCTTTGATCTAGGCACCTACTCTTTCTTCTCCAGAGCGTTTCTTCCCAGCAGTCCTTCAGTTTTATTATTCAAGATTTTAGACCTTCCTTTCTTTTTCAGCTTTAAGCTTTGGGCTTTCCTGTCACTCTTCATCTGCTGTGGTCACATGCTCATGCTGTTCCTTTCATTTACTTTTCTTTTTCATTTTCAATCATGGATTCTTTTCTGCTCCCTACTAATCTAGATTTCAACATATCACCTTAATCCTTGCCAGCCTGCTGGAAAGATTTTTCCCTCCCTAGCATTCCTAACACCACCCTTTTAACCCCCAGGAATAAGGGAATATTGACATCCTCATTATTAAATTTATTGATCACATAAATACTTTTTCATGGTTTTCTATGACTTCGTATTTACTCAGATTTATATCCAATTTGTGGACTAGCTAAAATGAACTGGCAAGCTTTCATATAATTGTCACTGAAGATCAGACTTAACAGTGAAATAAATTTACACCAAGAAATAGGAAAATAGACTCATACCTGGAACCACAAGGACTTCATTAACCACAAAAAGTAACATTTCCTGAAAATAGCTTTTAGAAAATAGGCTAATTTCCAGTCATTTCAAATCAATAGATTTTCTATTTTAAGGAATGCTCATAAAAACTACTAAGGGTAATTTTTTAAAAATCAGACCTTTCTCTCTCAGATTTGCAGTTCATCACCAGAACAGATATAAACTCCTTAACATGATTTACTTGTCACTCATATCATTTATAAATAACAGAGAACAGGCTCATTTTTTTCATACCACAGGTCATATCCCTTATGTTGCGGTAATTTTAGTGTAGTATTTCTTCTCTGTTTGATAAAGGAACTAAAACCAAATGAGTTTCCAAACAGAGGAATCTTGACAAGGAGAACGATGTTGCAATGCATCAAAGCAACACAAGATGTCACTTTTACATAGGCCTGCATTTCCAGTGTAAGACTGCATCTGCATTGCGCATAACGGAACATGTGGAGGGGAAAACATCAAGGAGATTTACAAATGTCTCTGAGGCATGAACAGAAGCCAAAACTCTCAGTTTTGTTATCAATACATGGAGCACTATCTTGAAAACTATCCCCATACTGAAATTCTTTTCCTGTACCTGTATAAATTTGCATAATACATTGCTCTCCCAATGCATGGCGTGCCCCTGCCAACCCTTCTTTTCCCTTCCTCAACTTTCCAGACGGCACAGAGCCCAACACCAGCCCATCCTCACGGCATGGTATATCCCTACTCTGTGCTTCCTTATCTCTGCTCCTTTAGGTTCTTTCCAACTTTTAATTTGAGGCTCAATCTGTTAAAAATAGGCTTTATGTTTCTTTTTCTGGCTTCACTCAATTAACCCATTTTGCACATTGCTTCCAGGCAGACCCTCTTGAGGCAACTTTGATGCCAATTCTCATCTGTTCTCCAAGATTGGATTTAGCATGGAGTATTAGTTTCCCATCAGTGCTATAACAAACAACCACAGAGTTGCTTGAAAGAATAAATATTTATATTCCGCAGATGAAAAGTCTGACTTGGATCTCTCTGGGCTAAGATCAAGATGTCAGTACTGTCACATTACTTTCTGGAGGCTCTGTGAAGACTCAATGTCCTTTTCTAGTTCCGGTCTCTAGATGCCACTTCCTTTCCTTGGTGCAGGGCCCCTTCTTCTATCTTCACACCAAGTCCTACCATGGGGCCATCTCTCTGGGTTTTGTTGGTCACATCTTTGTCTAACTGTTTGAAAGATTGGGCATACCCAAGTAATCCAGGATAATCTTCCTATCTTGAAGACCAATTGATTAGCAACCCTAATTCCATCTGTCCTTTGCCTGTCAATCTAATATACTTAGAGGTTGCAGGAATTAGAACATATATTTATTTGGGGAAGGGATCATTATTCTGCCTACCACACATGGTACCCGAATGTAGTCTAGTCACATAACCAGCAAAATCATATTACCATTTAAAACATGTGTCTCTCAGGTAAATTATAATATTCCATCTTGTTTCCTAGCTCCTCAATGGAACATTTTGTTACAATGCTATCCTTAGAAATACCATTGTATTAAATGTATGTATCAGTTTTTAGAGACAATCTCATTTCACAAAGGTGATAATATAAGTAGTCAAGAAAAACATCTTAGAATAACGATATGACATTGACTAGAATAAGATTGAAAACTATGACTAGAAATCAGTGTTATGGTGAAGCCCAAGTATGTTTATCCAAGCTTTTAATTATTTCCTTTTGGAAAACATTTTGTTAATGGAGTAGGTCAATTTTTAAAAATTTTAACTGGCTGTGACCTTATATTAGTTAAACTGATAAATGTGAAAGCCAAGACTAACTTTCTTAAATGCTTTAGGACTTGGACCCAAATCTTAAAACACACTACACCAATGAATGGACTGTTCTGAAAGATATTTTTCCCTTCTACTTTCAGATGAGAAAAATTACAATGGTTCAGAACATAGATTTTTGAAATCAGTAGACTTTGAATAGGGTCCTGGCTCTACCTTTACTAGCAGTGTTGCTTTAAGTAAGTGAGTTAACCATTGGGTTACCATAACCAGCAAAATCATATTACCATTTAAAACATGTATCTCTCAGGTAAATTATAATTTTTCACCTTGTTCCCTGGCTCCTCAATGAGACATTTTGTTACAACGCTACCCTTAGAAATACCATTTCATTAAATAAATGTATCGATTTTTAGATACAATCTCATTCCACAAATGTGATAACATAAGCAGTTAAGAAAAATAGCTTAACTCATCCCTAAAACTATAATTGGAGAATGACCATCAACCCATTGCATGGATTATATGGGATAATTCATATATGGTGTTGTTGTTGTTGTTGTTGTTAGGTGCCGTCAAGTCAGTATCTGACTCATAGTGACCTTATGTACGACAGGTGAAACACTATTGTCAGTGCTTCTCTGCTGTTCATAGGGTTTTCAATGGCAGATTGATTTTTAGGATTGGGTTGCCGAGTCTGTCTCCTAAGCCTATAGCACCTGGTATTCCCAGGCGGTCTCCCATCCGAGTACTAACCAGGCCCGACCCTGCTTAGCTTCCGAGATCTGACGGGATTGGATGCCACAGGGCTACTGCTACAGGCTCATATATGGTACAGATCACTAATAATGGAGATAATTATACTGTTGGTGCTTCTGATGATACTGTCTCTCAACAGGGAACATTTTAATAAAGTTAAACAGCTTAAAAAACAGATGAACCAAATTCAACATGATTAAAACGAATTATATATGCCACTTGAAAATAAGATGTAGTTTTGTATTGGCATAGAATATAAAAGACATTATCAGAAGCAGATATAAAAGTGTTTGAATCACATTCACTATGTTCAATATGAATCAACAGAAAAATATAAATCAACAGAAAGGTGAAACTCACAAATTACCTACCATCTGCTTTAAATATGGTTTAGGGTTTTGTTCTGTTGGTAGAGTGCCACTTGCTGCTCTCTGAGGCCCTTGGTTCGATCACCAGCACTGCAAAAATGGGAGAAGGACATGGCAACCCACTCCCAAAGCAATCCTGAAACTATCAGCCATTGAAAACCTCATGGGGGTTGTTATGAGTTGTACCTGACTCAACTCAAGGGCCCCTAACAACAACCACAACTTTAAATATATCTACAAATTATCAAAAGTAATGTATGGCAGAAACCAGCTTGATTGTATTCTGATTGATTGTCTAACATCACCGAAAAATCTTAATAGTGGACTCTAGGTCCCTTCTGAATGAAATGCAGGCACATGGAAACATCTTCAGAGGACAGTAATGAGAGCATGAACAGTGACTGAAGAGCAGCAGTGGAGTTACCAGTAATCTGTGTTATTGTGAACAAAAGAAGTTGTCAAGAATTATTTTTATACAAATCTTTTTCACAGACATATGATTCCACATTTTTTTTTCAGTACTGCAGGTAGAACCGAGGGTCTCACTTTTGCAAGCTTTGCAAGTGCTGGACCACCGAGCTGAACCCCCAGCCCATGTTTTGTACTTTTTGAGACAGGGTCTCACTAAATTACACAGACTGCCTCTGGTCTCGAACTTGCGATCCCCGAGTCATGGGGATCACAGGCATATGCCACCGCACCCGGCAGGACTGCACTTCTTCAAGGTAAATATCTAGGAATAGAATTTTATATGAGAAACATGTATTTAATTTCCATAGAAACTGTCAGTTTTCCATGTGGTTGTAACATTTTTACACTATTAAGTTCTATCTCATTTATCCATGGATTTATGTCAGCTTTACAAATTCAAATTTCTTTCATTCTTGGAGAAGGAAAGCATTGGAAGATCTGCCCACATTGCACTCATTTGGCGCAAAATAACTGGAACTGAAGATCCACGTATACTCTGAGACTGTGCGAGAGCAGTCCAATTTTCCTTAGACCTCAACCATCATTCCTACTCAGCTCATTCACTTAGTACTGATGAGAGGCATGTGTGCGGGTGCCAGGCGCATGGATTGGGAGCCCTGGAATAAACATGCAGATAGCAAAGGCAAGAGAGAGTAAAGGAGATTTTATTAAAAGGACAGACAAAAGCCTTAGCCAAAGCAGAGGAAGTGGATCGCAACTGGGTACCCTCCAGAAAGGTGTAGCCCAAGGTCTTTTATTGCAAATTCTCAAGGGGAGGGGGTTGGAGGCTGATTGTATTGTTTCTACCTGGATCTTAGTGGATCAGGTGGGGAGACATGATTGTCTGGGAATGAGGTCACTCTCTGCTTGGGTGGTCTTAGGAAAACTCAGGCTACCCAACTGGTTACCTAGCCTCAGAAACCCTCTATCTCCAGCCCTTATTTCCCTAATCTTGCCTGAAATGTACTAACTCTTGTCACTGAATCCCACAGGCCTGAGTTTGCAGCCCCTCTCTGAAGTAATACTGTATTGGGATTTAGCTCAGTTGGTAGAGAGCTGCGCTGCAGTCTCTGAGGTCCCTAGTTCAATTCCCAGCACCACAAAAAAGGGAGAATGACCTGGCAATCCACTCCCAAGGTAATCCCAAGAAAACAGTCAGCCATTGAAAACCCTGTGAGAGTCGCTATGAGTTGGATACCTACTCGATGGCACCTAACAATAACAACAACTCTGAAGTAATGGAAGATTGGTAAGCTCCCACCATTTTAAGTTGTTGATACTATGCTCCTATGGATATCTGCATTAGAATAAGAGCAAGAATTTCAAGTGTGTGTGTGCTTTGTCCTGGTTGTCTTTCTTGGAAAATACCTTCTTTGTCTTACTTCTGGTTTCCACCTTCAGTTGCATCCAGAGGGGTGGTGACATAAACTAAGCTATTGCTATAAAAGAAGGTTCTAATGACAGGAAGCCTGCAGCTGTAGCCCTGTGGCATCTGATCCAGAAAGATATCGGAAGCTAAGCAGGGTCAGGCCTGGTTAGTACTTGGATGGGAGACAGCCTGGGAACAACAGGTACTGTAGTCTTGGGAGAAGGACCTGGCAACCCACTCCCAAAAATCAATCCACCATTGAAAATCCTATGAATAGCAGAGAAGCACTGACAATAGTGTTTCCCCTGTTGTATGTAGGGTAGCCATGAGTCAGGTACTGATTTAATACCTAACAACAACGATGACGATGACAGTAATGGGGACCACAAGTTTTGACGCCATAACTTCAGATGTTTTATCAGTTTAATATTTTGCTATTTACATAATTTGAACCTAATGATATGAAGCACTGCTGTAAGGCCAGTGCTTTCTTGTCCCTTTCAAGGTGCTCCAACTCCCTGAGGACAGAGCCAAGCAGATGGAACCTTTCAGGCTGCAAGCATAAAAGAGCTAGCTGCAAGTATGTTCACCGTCCTTGATGTAAAGATTCTGTCACTTTTAATTCTCCAGCTTGTTGGCTCTTCTACTACATAAGAACTGGGGCTTGTTTTTAGCAGCATTGATTTAAGTTGTCATTGATTTTTAAGATAGGAAATAGAACTTTCAAATTTCCCACATGAGTTTAAAAGAAGTCAGATATTAGCATCAAGATAAACCTTGATCATCACAATAACAGTGCAGGCAAGAATCACTTAAAATCTCTGACGGCTCACGAAGAGCATCTAAGATCTGATGTCAATAAATATATAGAGGTAATAATTGTACTATTTAATGTAAATAGACACATCAACATGCTTCTAGTTAAAAATGTGAACAGTTTTTTACACTCATTCAAAATTTATTTTGTACTAGTCAGTAGAATTTAGTCTTATTTTTAACTGTTGAGATGTACTGAGTTTAGTATTCTGCTAAATCTCTACCGAACCCTGTGAATTAATCCTCACAAAAACCTTTAGAGCACAGTGCCTCAAGTTTGCACATTCTGGGATGTATAATTCTTTCTGGGGAGGTACTGTCCTATACAGCACAGCATGCTGAGCCTTTACCCTAGTATCTGTTCCTCCCACTAAACTAAGCATAACAATCAAAAATATCATCTGACATTGCAAATACCCCAGGGGAAATGAGCCTCACACCACACAACTATTGCTTTAGGACAAATGTTGTATCTGTTGTAACAAATATTGTACAGAACTTACCCAGGGCACACAGGCACCAAGACAAACATCTGGAACAAAGAGATAGGCCTGTTTGGATCGAAAGTTCAGGATCTTTGCACGGATGGATAATGTCTTCAGTTGATGGTTAAGATCCAAGAGCCAGATTGTCTAGTTACACATGAAGCTTTTATTATTTTTACTCCTGTATATATGAAATCAGCATCTGTTATTTGTAAAGTACTATGCCAAGGTGGTGGCTGGGGTTTAGCTAAGTTGGTAGAGTTCTGCTCTGTGCACTGAGGCCCTGGGTTCTATCTCTAGCACTGCAAAAATGGGAGAAGGACCTGGCAGGCCACTCCAGAAACAATTCCCAAACAATCAGCCATTGACAACCCTATGAATAGCAGAGAAGCAGTGACATACTGATGGAATGGCAGTGTCAGGGAGTGTTTTGTTTCTGTTGTACACAGTGTCACTGTGAGTCGCACCTGACTTGAAGACACTTAACAACAACAACAACATGTCAAAATGAAAGGTGATAAAAAATGACCCATGAGCATTGAATAGGATAAGGCTTTTCAGTGCTAAACAGCTAATTTTCAACTGAAGTTAGAAATTACACATAATGCACATAAAGATTAAAATGTATATTTTTGTTTTATTGTTTTGTTTTTGAGACAGAGTCTTGCTGTGTAGTTCAGGCTGGCCTGGAACTTGCTATGTAGATGAGGCTGGTCTTGAACTTATATTGATTGTCCTGCCTCAGCCTCTTTCATGCTGGGATTACAGATGTGCATTATCACCCCTGTCAGAAATATACATAAATATTTCTTAAAAGTTACCTTTGTATGTCTGTTCCATTAAAGTTCTGGCATCATTGCATAAATAAATATATTACACACTTAAGAAATTATTACCTGCAGTAGAATTGTCCAGTGAGTTGGGTATATCCATATAATACAAGGGTTGGCAAATCTAGCCCACTACCTGTTTTGTGGAAAAAAAAAGTTTTATTGGGGACACAGTCTTGTTTACTTGTGGGATATTTCTGGTTACTTTCATGCTGTGACAACAGAATTGAATAGTTGTACCAGAAATCACATGGCTCACAAAGCCAAAAAGATTTACTATTTGGCCTTTGGCAGGAAAAGTTTGCCAACTCCTGGCTGGCCTGGCATTTCAAAGATAGTCAAAGTTTCATAGATATGTAGTAGAAGGCATTGTATTTGTCTGTATGTTTTGTATGTTATATTTTTTAACATATGTTGTTGTTGTTAGGTGCTGTCGAGTTGGTATCCGACTCATAGCAACCCTCGTAGGGTTTTCACTGCCTGACTGTTTCGGGATTGCCTTGGGAGTGGATTGCCAGGCCCTTCTCCCATTTTTATGGTTCTGGGAATTGAACTCGGGACCTCAGAGACTGCAGCGCAGTGCTTTACCAACTGAGCTAAATTCTAGCCCTGTTATTTTAAATATATTGTTGTTGTTGTTGTTAGGTGCTGTCGAGTCGGTATCCGACTCATAGCGACCCTCTGTACAACAGGGGAAACACTACTGTCAGTGCTTCTCTGCTGTTCATAGGGTTTTCAATGGCAGATTGATTTTTGGGAGGGGGTTGCCAGGTCCTTCTCCCAAGCCTACAGTTTCTGGTGTTCCCAGGCGGTCTCCCATCCAGGTACTAACCAGGCCCGACCCTGCTTAGCTTCCAAGATCTGACGGGATCGGATGCCACAGGGCTACAGCTGCAGGCTTTAAATACATAGTCATCTCAAATGGGAGATTATTTTCCCATCTATAAAACACATGAAAAAATATTTAGCCTTTTCGTTTCTTAAATTGTTTTGTTGTTGTTAGGTTCCCTCGAGTCAGTGTCCGACTCATATTGACCCTAAATAAAACAGGCGAAGGACTATTGTCAGTGCTTCTCTGCTGTTCATAGGGTTTTCAATGGCAGATTGATTTTTGGGAGTGGCTTGCTGGGTCCGTCTTCCAAGCCTATGGCACCTGGTGTTTCCAGGCAGTCTCCCATCCAAGTACTAACCACGCTCAACCCTGCTTAGCTTCCGAGATCTGTTGAGATCAGACACCACAGTGCTATGATTGCAGGCTAAATTGTTTTAGTAAGGAATAATTAATCCATATATACTGAAGTCTCACTCTTTGCTGGCAAATTTTCTGGAGGTTCACATATATCATACTTCTTAGTTATTACAACACGGTGAGGTAATTAGTCATATTCTCATTCCTCATGAGGATGCTGAGGCTCATGAAGGCTATGTAATTTCCCTGAGGTCACACAGAATCAGACCTCCTCCATATGTGATTGTGAAGAGCTCAGGTCTTTAGCCATTTAGCTATATTCTGCACACAAAACAAAATCTTAAGAAGAATTTCATTGGGCTTTATGTATGTTTTAAAGATCTAAGCAGATACAATTTTCCAGATTTTACATGTATTTTCTTAATCTTTTTGACAAAGTAAAACTATCTAATGCCTGCACAAAGGTAAGAAGGCTACAATTACCAATTCATTCATTTAGCAAATACCCTCAACCAGACATTGTGCTAGTTATCATGTTACCATGAATATGTTGTTGTTGTTAGGTGCCATTGAGTTGGAATCTGACTCATAGCGACCCTATATACCACAGGTGGAACACTTTGTCAGTGCTTCTCTGCTGTTGATAGGGTTTTCAATGGTGGATTGATTTTTGGGAGTGGGTTGCCGTTCCTTCCCAAGCCTACAGCACCTGGTGTTCCCAGGCGGTCATCCAAGGACTAACCAGACCCGACCCTGCTTAGCTTCTGAGATCTGATGGGATCAGATGCCACAGGGCTAAGGCTGTAGGCAATCATAAGTATAGTAGTGGCAAAAGACATGATCCCTGACCTCACCAATTTCTCCTCCTGGTGAGAAGCCACAAGAAGAAAAAGATGATGACACCCAGTGAGGAAATGGTCATAATAAGGAGTCTGGCAGGTAGTAAGGGACAATGGAGACTTCGCAAAGGCATTTGGAGCTATAACTTGCTGAATGAGTTGCAACTGGCTTGGGCAGGGCTGTGGCCCCTCACGATGCTGTGCTTAGAACTGCCTTCAGGAATAGAGTGGTTTCTGCACAATTCCTGAGTCTGCAAGCTTGTGTTTAAGTTGGAGAACACAGGAAGCCACATGGAAAACATCCACTAACAGTACATGACATTGCAGAAGTAAGTGCTAAATTGTGTGGAACAGCATAAAAGTACAATAGACACTGAGAATAAAAGGGAATAAACAAAGTAGGAGGGAGTTAGGAGGGAGGAAGGAACTTGAAAGTTTAAGGATAAGCAGAACCTGGCTAAGAGGGCAGGGTAGAGAGATAAAACAGTTTTCTCAGTGGCCAACTGAAGCAGGGTGGTGTCCACAAGGTTTGGACTCCTAACTAGACCAGCCTTGATAAAAGCAGAGTGGTAATAATAATAGGAGAGAAAGTCCTTACTGATATCTCAGAGCAAAAATGTAGTTAGTTTTTTCCAGGGGTGGTGGCACATGCCTATAATCTCAGCACTCAAGAGGCTGAGGCAATGGATCACAAGTTTGAGGCCAGCCCAAGCTACACAGTAAGACTCTGTCTTAAAAAACAAAACAAAAACAAAAACATGCATGCACACACAAGTGCACACACACAGTTTTGAGAAATAGGTAGAAGAAATAAAAATATTGTGAACAAATAATAGTTGCATGGTGTAAACCACAGTCACATAACAAACCTTCAATCAACAATGGCACTCGTGTGTTTGACTGGGCTTCCATAAGATTATAATGAAATTGAAAAATTCCTGTTTCCTAGAGACATGGGAGCCACGGTAAACTTGTATTTGCAGTAAAGCTGGCGTAAACAAACTTACTATAAATGCCTAGCACATACAAATATACAGTGCATAATACTTGATAGTGATATTAATAACCATGTTATTGATTTATATATTTACTATGTTGGACTGGGGTTTAGCTTAGTTGGTAGAGTGCTGCTCAGCGTTCTCTGAGGACCTGAGTTTGATCCCTAGCACTGCAAAATCTGGAGAAGGACTTGGCAATCCATTCCAGAAGCAATCCCAAAACAATCAGCCATTGAAAATCCTATGAGGGTCACTGTGAGCGGCTCCCAATTTGACAGCACCTAACAACAACATATTTCCTATGTTAGGTCCTGCCAAGTCATATTCAACTCATACCAACCCTATGTACAATAGAACTAAACACCACCATACATTTTGCCATGCACATGATCTTTTTATGTTTCAGCCCAGTGTTGCAGTCATTATATTTCTTCACATTTTGAGTCATGCCACATCACCAAATGGAGATCCCAGGGGCTTTACTCCATTCTCATCATTAAGGTTGACTCTACTTTAGGGAGGCAGTTTTTCCCCAGTCATCTTCTGAATGTCTTCCAACATGGGGGGTTAATTTCCTGGTACTATGTTTGGCAGTGCTTCTCTGCTATTCATAGGGTTTTCAATGGCTACTTGTTTTGAAAGTGGTCTACCAGTTCCTTCCCCCTAAAATGTCTTAGACTGGTAGCTCAGCTGAAACTTGTCCACCATGGGTGGCCTTCCTGGTATCTGAAAATACCTTGACATAACTTTCTGTATCACAGTGACATGTAAGCCCCCCCCCAGCACAAGGTGACAGACACATGAAATATTTACTGCACTAAAATTTTAATCACTATTTTAGAGTGTACTCCTATTCATCACTGAAGTTTAAGAGTATGTTGTGTTAAGGAGCCAGCAGCCTCAGACATCTCCTGTTTACCTGTGTCTTAATTACATCCAGTGATTAACCTAGACTGTCTAGGTTTGTATAAGTTCCTTCTACAGTGTTTGCACAAGGACAAAATTGCCCCATTACTCCAAATAAATTAACAAGTGTCACTCAGTATTCAATTTGATGCCAAAATAATTGGAAACTTTCATAGAATTCATGCTACATTGAAGTGAAGAGACTACAGTACTTTAAAAATGAATTTATATATTAAGGTAAATTACTACAATTTATTATTTAATAAAAGCACTTACTGTTACCATGTATCTGACACTGAGCAAATAAAAACATCTATGATTCATCATCAACTCCTTCACTTGAAATCAAATAGTAGAGGCCAGGCATAAATCAAATTACTAGACAAATAGACCCATCTTTAACAATTGTATAGTAATTTCAAGTCAGAAGCATCTATCTAGGAGTTTATCATAAAGAAGACTGGCATACATTTAGAAGAAATTGATGGAGGTTTGTCTGGTACAACTGCATTTGAAAAAGATGTGAAATATGAATATATTTCTTAGGCAAGCATAAGGTAATTAACAGAGACTGAACAAGGAAGGAGGTTGGAGAACAGAATACACTAGAGTTGAGTGTGAATGTCTACTGAAGTGTGCATGTATATTTTGAATAGTTATTAAAGATCTCAATTTTTTAGTATCAAAATAAAATTTCAACTTTACAAACAATGAGCACAGAGTTTTCTTTATTATGCACACACAAAATCTGGACATCTGCCATAGGTAGAGCAAAAATAATTTGGAAATGGTAGTCCATTTCCTAAAACTATATTTCTTTGCCTGAAAGTAGGATTTACATAATTTTTTTCTTTACACCAGTAGACAAAAGGAAAGATAACTTGTAAATCATATAACATGGGTTGATATGGAATGCTATTAAAAGTGAACACATATAGGTAGGATTCTTCAATCTAGATCAAATAACCAATTAAATGTTGATTAATATGGTTCTTACGTCAAAACCTTCTCTCTCTTCTTCTCCTTCCTTCTACATGTTTATTTTTCTATACTTGTTTATTTGGGGATGTGACTTAAATACTAATTTTAATAATCATAGCTGTTGAAACTGCTTTTGATTCAAAACTAACATTTTTCCTGCCTCTCTTAAACTCAGGAGATCAAGGCTTTACTATTCTGTCTTGAACCTAAACAATTATCGACATGGAAATCAAGTATTCATTGAATACAAACTCTGTGGTAGGTACCACTATAAAGAAATCACCCTATTTGCATAGAATGAATTGTAGTCTACTTGAGAAGATTAAACTTAAATTACACACACACACACACACACACACACACACACACACACATACTTCTTGTTGTTAAGTGCCACAGTGTCAGTGTCCGACTCATAGCAAGCCTATATACAACAGACAAAACACTATTGTCCATGTATTTTTGCTATTAATATGGTTTTCATGGCTGATTATTTTTTGGGAGTGGGTTTCCCCCTTCTTCTCGCAAACCTATAGCACCTGGTTTTCAGGCAGTCTTCCATCCAAGTACTAACCAGTCCCGACCCTGCTTAGCTCCCAAGATCTGATGTGACCAGACACCACAGTGGCACAGCTGCAGGCATACACACACACACACACACACACACACACATATAAATTCTATAAAGAAGATTGATACCCTATATTAAATAAAAATAGGTTAAGAAAAAGTACTTAGTTGGGGAAGACAGTGGCCTATAGTGTTCAGTATGGAAGCCTTTTTGGATAAAGAAGCACTGTAGTTGTATATTGAATTGGACAAGAAGACAGAAACCTATTAAATGAGTAACTACAGCGCATGCCTGGAGTCTCAGGAACTCAAGAGGCAGAGGCAGGTGGAATGCAATTTTGAGTCTAGAGATAGCCTGCATAACTTAGTAAAACCTTAATTCAAAATAAAAAATAAAAACTTGACTGGGGGTGCAGCTAAGTGGTAGAGCACTTGCAAAGTATGAAAGGGCCTGAGTTCAACCCCCAAGTACAGCAAGAAAAAAAATGTAACCAAGATTTGAAGTGGTGTCTACAAGATTTCATAGTCCATATTTTCATCTATTGTGCTCCCTAGTACCACATTAGTATTACCATCATTTTACTAAAATCTGTTTTTTTATAGAATATAATTTCCTCACTTGTTTTTCATGAATTTTACTTTAAACAGAAGATAGTGGTGAGGGAATGAACACTGGAGCATTGATGAGAGATCAGGTTACTGTAAGTTAATATATGTCCAACACTTTATTAGCATGGATATTTTCATTCTTCCATGTCTTACTTTCATGAGAACATTTCTTTTGAGGACCATTAAGATTTGACTCCTCTAATCAGGTCATGATATAGCTTGCTCGCTTTTATTTAAGGCTTTCAGTGTCATGTGTGTTAAAATCATGAGAGAACACACTTATGTTTGAACTTGTGATCAATTTAGTCTTTATTTCAACCAAGATTATTTTATAGGAGACAATGGTTTTTTCAGACTGCTCTGATTATTTACCTATTTGAGTAAAATGTACAAATTATAGCTCTCCACACTTGTCACCTTGTGAAGACAGCTACTTACGTGCAATCTGGTTTCATGGAAAGTTCAATTAAGGAATAGTGAGAAATAAATTGATTCAGAAAAGTAAATAGAGGACATTATGTGTATGCTTAATTGATAAGGTCATAGAGAAAGAGACACAGAAGGAGGGAGCATGAATAAGGAATGGAAAGTGTGTGCGTTTCAAGCACATACTGGCTGCTATTTTAACGTTTGTGAAAATTTACTTACAAAGAAATGGTTTATCACACAAGTATAAGTACGGACACCAACACAAAAGAGGGTACTATCCCAAATCGTTTCTGCATACATTGACAATGGTTATCAATAAAACAGGATTTACTTTTAATCCAATAAAATATTAGAATAGTATATTTTAAAGATTATTATTTTCTTCATTGTATGTTAAATATGGACCATTGAAATAACAACTCCTCTAAATGTTCATAAAGTATATTGCTTCAATAAATGTGATGTTTTAACATGAAGTCAGGTAAGTGGGAAGAAGTAAGGGAGAAAAGGAAAAACTTAGGCCAAATTTTATAAAAATCATTAGTTATCACTCTGGCATGATGGAGTTCTCAATAGAATGCTATAAATGATTAAAGCCATGAACAAAATGCTATTATGATCATCTCTCAATTTTTATAACAATATGTGATAATTGCCTGCAGCCATAGCCCTGTGGCGTCCGATCCAGTCAGATCTCAGAAGCTAAGCAAGGTCAAGCCTGGTTAGTACTTGGATGGGAGACCACCTGGGAATACCAGTTGCTGCAGGCTTGGGAGAAGGACCTGTCAACCCACTCCCAAAATTCAATCCGCCATTGAAAACCGTATGTGCAGCAGAGAAGCACTGACAATAGTGTTTCCCCTGTTGTACGCAGGGTCACTATGAGTCAGATGCCGACTTGATAGCACCTAATGACAAGAACAGCATACCAATAAAAATTCATGCTCAATACCAGGATATTCCCAATATTTAGATTTTCAAAATGATTTTTATATGTGGAATATTTTAGGTATATACTTCATTTTCAGTGGCAAAACTGTCCATGACAGAATGCTATAAGATTAAGGGAAATTGCCGGGTGTGGTTGCACACACCTATAATCCCAGCGGCTCGGGAGGCAGAGGCAGGAGGATCGCCAGTTCGAGACCAGGGGCAGTCTGTGTAACTTAGTGAGACCCTGTCCCAAAAAGTTAAAAAACTGGGCTGGGGGCACAGCTCAGTGGTCCAGCACTTACAGAGCATGCAAGCACAAGGCCCTGAAAAAAAAAAATAAAAGATTAAGGGAAATTTTCTAATTTGTTTCTGCCCTTTATCTGTGGCTTAATTAATTTCCACCTGATATTGACCATTTTCTTCACCTTTATCTAATGATTGTTTTTCAAAAAATATATAATAACAAAATTTGCACAATGTACACTAGACAGCAGTCTATACTAAACCTATTTATTGCTTTTTTAATTCCTACAGTATCCTTATGCCATATCTACTTTTAGTATAATTATAATATCATAAATAAGAAACATGAGTTGTGGAGAATGAAACATTTTTTTAAGTAACCAAAGTCACTGAGCTAGAAGTTGAACCAAAATTTCCCTGATTACAAATTTAAAACTAACTACCAATATTGCATATCCCAGGGAGAACAGTAAGTACCCTCCTTGCAACTGTATAGGTTCCTAGTAACTTGAAAAGCCATTCACTAACTCAGTTATTCATTTATTTTCTCCAGCATGCATATTATTTATCCATAATGTTGTTAAGTGCTGTCAAGTCAGTGCTGACTCATAGTGACCCTATATACAACAGGCAACACAGTATTGTTAGTGCTTCTTTGCTATTGATAGAGTTTTCAACAGCTAATTGTATTTTTATTTTTTATTTATTTATTTTTTTTTGGGGGGGGGATTGGGTTGCCCATGTCCTTTTCCCAAGTCTACAGCACCTGGTGTTCTTAGGAAATTTCCCATTCAAGTACTAACCAGCCCCGACCCTGCTTAGCTTCTGAAGTCTGACAGGATTGATATGGCTGCAGGCACTTATCCATAATAGGGCATTCATATGAGCAGGAACAACCGGAACAACCACTTAGAGCTAAGACAGTAATTCAATAGTACAACACCTATTGTTGTTAGGTGCTGTCAAGTTGTGTCCAACTCATAGTGGCTCTCATTGGGTTTTCAACAGCTGATTGTTTTGGGATTGCCTCAGAAATGGATTGCCACATCCTTCTCCCATTTTTGCAGTGTTGGGAATCGAACCCAGGACCTCAGAGACTGCAGAGGAGTGCTTTACCAACTGAGCTAAACCCCAGCCCAGTACAACACATAAAGATCTTTTAATATTTTAACTTCTGTTATGTGTAACTCTCAGTAAATGTGCACTTAAAAGTAAATTTCAGGGCTGGGGAGGTGACTTACTGGTAGAACACTCAACTAACACATGTAAGGCTTTCAGTTCAATCCCAAGAACAGCCAAAAAAGTTTTTATTATTGCACTGACTTGACAACACCTACCAACAACAACAACAACATGGAGCTTTGGGAGGCAGAACCCAACTTGTGGAACCTGGACACTGGGACAGGCCTTTGGAGTTTACCAAAGGTGGTTTGTTTGTTTGTTTCGGTTTTCCTTGCTCTAGACAACAGATGGAGACTTCCCTCCGGATGGCGGGTAAGGTAACGTTACTCTGTGGTCCCTATTTTGTATGGGTTTGATTTCCCAGGGGAGTCTGACCACAGAAGGCAGGGACTGACTTTATTTTCCTTCCCTCCGCCCAACAGGGCAACTAAAATCAGAGCCTAGTTTGCTTCCACTTGAAAATTCCTCAGGGGAAAAGGCGTTACAGGCTCCTGTGATCTGTTTTCTCTTCTGGGTCCCAAACCTTTTTATTTTATAATCTTTTATTGCCACCAATCTGTGAAGACTTGGCCTCTTAAAAGGGCATTTTTTTTTGTTTTATTTTTAAATTTAGGATTCTTTGAGTTCTGGGGGACTATACTTGTTTTCTTCTCATTTTTCTTTTTTCTTCTTTTTTCTTTTCCTTTCTTTTCTTTTCTTTTTCTGTTACTTGGAGGTTGAATTTAGGGTCTTGTACATACTTTGCAAGTGCTCTACCACTGGGCCCTTTGTTTATTTTCTATTTTGAGACAAGTTTTCACTAAGTTACACAGGCTATCTCTGGCCTTGAACCTATGGTGCTCCTGCCTCTGCCTCCCGAGTCTCTGGGGTTACAGGCTTATACTTGGTTTTTAAAGACAGAAAAACTCATATAAACATCTCCTTAATCATTAAAGGAATATGATATACTCACAATGTTTTAAACACCCTCCCCAACTTTGTTTCTTCAAAAAAATCAAGGGCTCTTTAGTCTCCTTTTGAGAGTAGAGCGAGAGCGAGAGCGAGAGGGAGAGAGAGAGAGGGAGAGAGAGGAGAAAGACAGAGACAGAGAGACAGAAACAGAGAGGGAGAGAAGAAATACTTCAGTTGAAAATGACTGCTGGATAAGAGGTCCTGCTTATTACATTATTATCCCTTTAATTGTGATTTTAGTAATTTTCAGCCCTTCAGAAGCTTGTCAGACCTGAAAATGCTATGCAGTTATTATATTATTTAGTACATGGTTTGAATAAATGGAAACTGTGCTGAAGAAATTCTTCCACTACTTGGATTATCTGAATAGGCCGAAACACCCATAGATAGCATTTGTTTAAATTTCTGATAGTCCTGAAAATACAGAACAGGCAAAGTCTGTTTGTTTTTGATAAAGTGACAAAATTGGCATTGTTGCTATTGTTGTTGTTAGGTGCCATCGAGTCGGTATCAGACTCATAGCGACCCTCATAGGGTTTTCAATGGCTGACTGTTTCGATATTGCCTTGGGAGTGGATTGCCAGGTCCTTCTCCCAGTTTTGTGGTGCTGGGAATCGAACTCGGGATGTCAGAGACTGCAGCGCAGCGCTCTACCAACTGAGATAAATCCCAGCACAAAATTGGCATAGTAGCATTAAATAATAAAATGAATGGTGAAAAATGTATTAGCTACTTTAGATTTTATTTAATGTTAAAAGTATCAAAACAAAAATGTAAAAATCTTCCAAAATTCTCTCACTTCAAAAAAAAAAAAAAAAAAAACAGAAAAATAAGAAAAGATGTGTTATTTCTTCGTTTACCATTCTGAATTAGTTAGCTAGTGCTTTGCTGTGACAGAGAAACTAACCAAAAAATACATGGGGAAGTTACAGTTTGAGGATTTCCATCCATACAGGCAGGGCAGGAATATGACATGGTAGCAGGGCAGGCATGGTGGCGTCCATGGCTCAGAACCTCACGTCATGGCAGATCAGAACCAGAGAGCAGAAAGAGCAACCAGAACCACGGGTCCAGGTAAAAACCTCCACAGGCCCACCCCCAGGGACTCATTTCCCCTGAGCTAGATCCCACCTCCCAAAGTTCATAGCCTTCACAAACAGGCACCAGGTGGGGACCAAACGTTCAAGCACCTGATCTTTGGGGGACATTTTAGATTCAAACCATGATACTTTCCAATACTAATACCTAGATGAAATGCTTGCTAGTGACTTGGTAATCCTTCTGTATACCTTTATGTATATTGACATATACTTGTATAAACTCAGGATCATGTTACATAAACTATGCTTATATCTACTTTTCTTTCATCTTAAGTGGTTATCATGGTGAATGCATAAATTTTAATACTTTTTAATTTACAAACAGAACAGCAATATATTTTCGTTTTAAAATTAGAATAAAAAATATGTCTGCACAAAGGAAAGTTAATACCCATAGTTAGAATTACAACTGAAACACTGCTTTATAACTTCCTTAATATAAAATTGTTTTAATTTTCTTCTCAGAAACATTTACTATGGAGAGTGAAGATGGTATTTTTTAATTAAAATATAAAGGCTATACTTATACACGTGTGCTTGTTTATAATATCACTTTTATAACTGAGTATTATCTTATGAAAATACCTTCAGTTACTTAAATCTTCTACTGGCAAGGCTTTAGGTTTTCCATAACAAAACAATTCAGTAATGCACATTCCTTTAGCTAAAGGTATACATGTTGTTGTTAGCTCCCACTGAATTGGGTTCAACTCATATTGACCCTGTGTACAACAGAACAAAACAGTCCCTGACACTGTGCCATGCCCAGAACTATGTCAGTGCCTCTTTGCTATTCACGGGGTTTACAATGGCTGATTGTCTCAGGATTGCTTCAGTAGTGGATTGTCACAACATCCTTTTCCTGATTATGTGGTGCTGGGAATTGAACCCAGGGCCTCAGAGAGCACAGAGCAGCATTCTCCCAACTCAGACCCTAGCCCAAAGGTATACATACATCTTAAGGAAAAGTTCTAGTTCCTAATATTCCTGTGTAAAATGATCATCCTAAGGCTTTGCTATAATGCAGTAATTGATCATGACAAAATTATCTTACTCTCTTGCCTTGGAAAATGATTAAAAATGAGAATTTAGACCTGCATTGTCCAATATAGCAGCTATAAGTCAATTGTGGTATTTAGACATTTGCAATGGGGCTAGCTCAAATTGAGGAATATTGTAAGAGTAAAATATGCACTGGGTTTCAATGTCTTAGTAGGATTAAGAAAGGAAATATAAAATATCCCATTAAGTTTACATTGATTTCATGTTGAAATTAAAGCATTTTGATACATTGGGAAAATATATACAAAATTAGTTCCTTCTTTTTCTTTTTTACTTTCATAATATTACTTCTAGAAAATCAAAAAGTGTAATTGTGATTCACATTATATTATTTTTGGATAGTGCTGGCATAATTTTGTTTAGGTTTTTTTGTTTCTTTGCATTATATAATTCTTGTCTTTTAGAAATAAAAATGGAAAATCAACAAAAAAGGGAGTGACTTGCTAAAGCAACTTACAGACCTAGATGTGACCATCTAGACCACTTTTCCAAGTGTCCATGAAGCCCACTGTGGATCTCAGAACAGGAAAGTAGAAGCTTGTACAGCTGATGGAACAAATTGCAATATGTCTTTGTTTATTACTCTGTGTGATACCGGTGTGATCCCAAGGAAGCAGCTAGCAGTACAGACATGTAGAGGCTGTACAAGTGGGGATTTCTCCACTCACTTTTATGCAAAAAGGATGAAATGATAAGTAAAACCCAAACTGCTTCTGGGCCATGTACAGATTGAGTCAAGCTTTCTGTGTGGTTTCAAAGATTGTCTTAGTCTATTCAAGAAGCTATAACAAAATACTTTATACTGGGTAATGTATTACAAATGGAAATGTACTACTTTCAGCTCTGCAGCCTGGGAGGTCGAAGATCAAGCCATCTGCCAATTCAGTGTCTGGTGAAGACCAAATTCTCATAAAGAAGTCTTCCGTATTTGCATATGGCAGAAGCACCAAAGGTTTTCCTCAAGACTCTTTAAGGACATTAATTTTATTGGTGAAGACAGAGCCTCCTGAAGGCCTCACTTCTTAGTGCTATCACATTCAGGATTACGTTTCAACATGTGAACTGGAGGGAGAACAAATGCTCAGTACACAACACTTTAGGTCTGTGTTCCCCAGTTCATGTGTTTCCCACATACAAAATAAGTTCATTCCATCTCAACATCCCCAGAGCCTTAACTTGTTCTGGCATTAATCTTAGGTTCAAGGTCTCCTCTAAATAATATATATATCAGATAAAAGTGAGACTCAAAGTGTGATTCATTTTGAGGCAAACTTCATTCTAGCTCTGAGCCTAAGAAATCAAACAAGTTATGTGTTTCTGAAATACAGTGGTGGGGCAGGGATAAGATAAACAATCCCATTCCAAAAGGAAAAATAAAATAGTAAAGAAGGAGGAAGTCCAAAACCCAATAGTGAAAACAACATTAAATCTTAACACTTAAAATTAATCTTTGATTCAGTGTTCCATGTGGAAAACACAGGGTGGGGTTTAGGCCCTTAAGATGGCACCTTAGCCCCCTGGTTTTGGTGGGCATAGTCAATAAACACATAGTAGCCCTCATGCATTAGAGAAGTCCTATGCCTATGGCTCTCCTGTGTTGGATTTGTTGTTGTTGTTGTTTTTAGGTGCCATCAAGTCCAGTTCAACTCACAGCAACCCTGTGTACAACAGACCAAAACAGTCTGTGACTCTGTACCATGCCCAGCACTATGTCAGTGCTTCTCCACTATTTATGGGGTCTTCAATGGCTAATTGTTCTGGGATTGTTTCTGGAGTGGGATGCCAGGTCCTTCTCCCATTTTTACAGTGCTGGGGATCAAACCCAGGGCCTCAGAAAGCTCACAGTAGCACTCCACCAAGTGAGCTAAACCCCAGCCCTGTTGTTGGATCTGTACATTGCTGGTTCTCCCCGTCTGTGTGCTTGGGGATGTCCCTACCCCAATTGTTCTGCTGGACATTGCCTTAGTTAGGAGCCCTCTAGAGTGGACCCACTCCTGTGGCAATTCCCTCCCTAAGGCCCAAGACTCTCCAGAGCATCCTTTGAAATCTTAGTAAGGGAATCACATCTCCACCCCTGCCCACACCTGCCCACCAGCCTGTGCAGTTTACCTGCCACCAGAGAGCATCCTTTGGATCCTGCCAAAATTTATCATCTATGTATTTAGAGGGGCAGTCTGAGTGGCTCCTGGGCCTGACTAAGTCACAGCTGGAATAGCCAAGGAGTGCCACACCAGAATGAATAGAAGGCAGACTTACATCACTGAGATTCCAAGGCCCTGGCTTTATGGCCCTGCGCTGGAAGGGGCCCCAAAGTTCTCTGAACTGCTTTCGGGTAATTCTCCTATTGTGGGGATGCATGTCACCCAACTTCCTGTATCCATGAGAATCTGCTTGTCCAAGATTGGCTGGACCACCCTTGGACTCTTGCCAATGCACTTTTTCATTCTTTACCCATAGCTTGGCTAATAGTTTTCCAGAGCTTTACTCTTTCCCTTTCAATTATAAATTTTATCTTTAATTTCTTTCTCCCTTCTTACACTTGACAACAAGCAGTCAAGAAATGCTATGATGCATCCTCAATACTTTGCTTTGGCATTTCTTTTCACAAGTCCCCTGTTTCATCATAAGTGTTGAGACACCACAACACAAACACAATTTACCCAAGTTCTTTGTCAGTTTATAACAAGGATGTCCTTTCCCCTCATTTTCAAAAGTGGATTCCATATTTCCATGTGAAGCTCATTAGAATAGACATTACTGCTTCTATTTATACCAACATTTCGATCATGACCACTTAGGTATCTCTAAGAAGACTGACCTCTTGTCGATACCTACTCTGGAGCTGGCTTCTTCTGAGTCCCCCTGGAATCACGCTCAATGCTCCATGCATGGTGAGGTAGGCTTTTCCCAGCAATACACCTCCAAATGCGTAGACCTCTACTCAGTACCCTGTTTCAAAGCCACTTCCACATTTTTAGGAGTTTGTCACCGCAAACACAGTAACCTTTATCTTGGCACCAATTTCTGTCTTTGTTTAGGCTGCTGTAATAAAATAGTTTAAGCTAGGTAATTATAAACAATAGAAATATATTGTTCATCGAAGGCTGGAAAGTCCAAGATCAAAGGGTCAGCTGATTTGGTATCTGGTAAGGACCCTCTCCTACAAAGCACCTTCTAGCCAAGTCCTCACATGAGAAAAGGTTAAAAGCCTCTTTTATAGGGGCACTAATTCCATTTACTAACCATTTTCTAAAGACTGTACCACTTAATGCTGTTACATTAGAGACTTTCTGTTTATGAATTTGAGAATAAATCAAAAGTGTTCACAAAGGTATCATTGGAGTTCCTTCTCAAAGAAAGATTCCAGATGTTTAGTTCAGTTTTCATTATAATATAGTTTACTACTTTCTAAATACTGAAAATTAACCTCTAAATACATATATATATATATATATTTGTTGTTAAGTCCCATAGAGTTGAGTGTGACTCAATTCGACCCTCAGAGGATTTTCAATGGCTGATTGTTTTGAGGTTGTTTTAGCGGTGGACTGTCAAGTCCTTCTCCTTTTTTTGTGGTGCTAGGGATCAAACCTGGTCCTCAGAACATGCTGAGCAGCACTCTACCAACTGAGCTAAACCCCAGCCCATATATATATATATATATATATATATATATATATATATTATATATATATATGTTATATATATATATATATATTATATATATATATATATATATATTATATATATATATATTTTATATATATATATATATATTATATATATATATAAAATATATATATATATATATAATATATATATATATATTATTTTCAGGAAACAGAATATTGTGTTCAGTTAATTTAGGTTACTTTGTTTCCACATATATTAAATAATTTGATGACCACATTATCCATATTTTAAAATTTAACTTTGAACAGATGCAGCATAGTTTAAGGAAATCAACAGATCTGAAATGCCAGTATTTGAAAATTTACCTCCAAACAGCTAGATATCCCTTAGTAAGTGGATTATTCTCCAAGATCTCTTGAGCTGCAAAAGCAAGGTTTTTATGAGGATGGCAAAAATGTGGTGGTTACACTTTAAGTGTTTTGTAGTATAAATTCTTACAGAAAGTCAACTGAGGATATAAATTGTAGCAATAGAAGAAAGCTTAGATAACAGTCAAGTGTCCTCATCCGAGATGCTCCCTGGGAATTTTTAAGGATTACAAAGGATTCCATTCTAAGAATTTTTTTGTACTGAGTTTATCTGAGTGGTGATGCAAGCTCTCAGTATCAAATGAAAGTTGAACACTGAATGAAACATATGCCATTTGTCATTCCTAACAGCAAAATGTCTTTGACTGCAGTTTATCATTTTTACGTATGGCGTATATGAGTGTTTTACAATTTGTCATTATAAATATCAAGAAAAGTGCTCACCTTTGATGTTGCCATTCACACCCTCTTACTCATTGCTATTCCTAGATGTCCGCCATCATCCCATATTTACCTGCTGAGGAAGTAACTTTTAGGCAACAACCTTTGCAATGTAAATCTCTGTACTCAGCCCAAGCCCACTGGATGAAGAATAGTTGTGATTCAAAGGCAACAGAGTAACAGACTGACCAGTAAGTAGCTTAACTGGTATAATTCGAAAATATGAATTGAGCCTATCAACTTCCTTCTCCTTGGAATCTGAACTAAAAACTTGATTAGAAAATGAACAGATTTCAAGTGGACAATCCGTCTGAAAAACCAGTGCACCTGTAAAATAGTCCTGAGATGATTTTGAGCATATAGAAGATTTGCTCAAAAAACAAAATAAAATAAAACAAAACAACAACAACAACAACAAAAATGAGTAGACAAGAAGAAAAGAGAAGGAAAGATTTCATGAAAGAAACATTAAAGTGAGTTCAATTGTTTAGTATTTTTTCTTTTATTATTGCCATGGTTTGCATGTGAAGTGTCCCTCAAAGGTCATGTGTTTTATCATTTGGTCCCCAACCTGTGGTGCTGTTTGTGGAGGGCATGGAACTTGGGAGACAGGTCTTAGATTTGCAGAAGTGAAGTCACTGCGGGTGGACCTTTCAAGGTTTTTACCCTAGACGTATAACCCAGTGTTCATGTTCTCTCTCTCTCTCTCTCTCTCTCTCTCTCTGTATCTGTCTGTCTGTCTGTCTGTCTGTCTATCTATCTATCTATCTATCTATCTATCTATCTGTCTGTCTATCTCATTGCCACTGTCTATGGACAACCAACAACAGTTTCCTCAGCTTCCATATGGAATCAACATCCAACTTTCCAAGGTGCTTCCAGACCTCCACATTAGAGACTTTTCAGATTTTCAGCTCTTGGACTGAGTGGCTACCAGTCTCTCCTACAAGCTCAGAATTGGAAATACCTGACTCCATCATCTGAGCTTATCTAATAAATCTAGATAGAGAGAGAGAGAGAGAGAGAGAGAGAGAGAGAATATATATATATATATATATATAGTTTTTCCTCCATATATATATATTTTTTCCTCCATATATATATATATATATATATATATGGAATATTATGTTGTTGTTATTGTTAGGTGGCAAGGAGTCAGGTCCAACTCATAGCACACTCATAAGGTTTTCAATGGCTGATTTTTTCAGGAGTAGATCTCCTTGTCTTTCTCCTGTTTTTGCTGTGCTGGGGATCAAACTTCGGTCCTTAGAGAGTATAGAGTATTGCTCTACCAACTGAACTAAACCCCAGCCCAGAGTATATGTATAGATGCACACAAACACATACATTCACACACACTCTCCCTCTCTCACACACACACACTCTCTCTCTCACACACACATACTATTGGTTCTGTGGGCTGGGGCTTAGCTCATTTGGTAGAGTGATGCTCTGCACTTTCTGAAGCCCTAGGTTTGATCCCCAGCAGCACAAAAATGGGAAAATGACCTGACAGCCCACTTCTGAAACAAGTCCCAAACAATGAGCCATTGAAAACACTATGAATAGCAGAGACACATTGATGTGAGGTGTCTACGACACAATGTTGAGGAGTGTTTTGTTTTGTTGTATATCGGGTCCCTATGAGTTAGACCCGTTTCCTTGGCAGCTAACAACAACAAACATTGGTCCTGTTCCTCTAGAGAAATTTGACTGATACAATTATATTAAAAATTTCATAACTAAGTCACATATGACTAATTATTTGTGTCAGTAGTGATCACACTATCATAAGACAAACATAGTTTGGGTTTGGCCTGACTTTTATTGTATATGTTTGCATTTCTATAAAATGGGTGAATACTACAGCTGTAGTGGGATTCTATCAGGAGTCAAATGAAATAATGTTAACTGGTGGGTAAAGGAGTTTCAGAATATATTAATACTCAATTCTCAACCAACAATCTTTTTAAATTCATTGCTTTTCACTTGACATATTTTGCATTACTCTTGAACTTGAAAAAGATGATTACTGAGTCTTAGATTATGTGGCATATTCTTAGAGACAGATCAACAAGTTTTAAGATACCAAATTTTTAAGGAAATCAGCTGACTATTACACTTTTTTAAACCTCCGTTAACACATAACACCTGAAATTCCTCGTTCTCTTGATGAATTTCACCTCTAGTAAAATAACTTGCAGCATACTAAGCAGAATAACAAAATCTATGTCATCATTCTCAGCAGTTGACTCTTGATTACGTTTAATAAAGAGGTAATTACTTACAATAAGCCTACTGTAGTTACAGAACATGTTAACCAGAAATGTTATGCCTAGCATTTCAGTAGTTCTATTGTTAAGTTAAATACATACATTGTTAGGTGCCATCAAGTCGGTATCTGACTCATAGTGACCCTCAGAGGGTTTTCAATGGCTGACTGATTTGGGATTGCCTTGGGAGTGGATTGCCAGATCCTTCTCCCATTTTTGCGGTGCTGGGAATTGAACTCGGGACCTCAGAGACTGCAGTGCAGTGCTCTACCAACGGAGCTAAATCCCAGCCCCTAAATACATACATACATGGCGTAAATTAAGTTTTGGAGCGAGGAGCAATGGCACATGCCTGTAATCCCAATGACTCTGGAGGTGGAGGCAGGAGGATCTCAAGTTTGAGACCAGAGGCAGTCTGAGAAATTTAGCAAGACCTTGTCTCAAGAAGTTAAAAAAAATGGACTGGGTTTGCAGCTCAGTGGTATAGTACTTGCAGAGCATGCAAGTGTAAGGCCCTGGGTTCAACCCCCAGCACTGAAGAAAAAAAAAGAAAGAAATCAAGTTTTGGTTTTGTTTTGAGACAGTGCCTCATTCCTAGGCTAGTCTCAAACTCAATATGTAGCCCAGAAGCTTTGGTTGATGCCCCATTGTAGTTGTTAACTGAAGGAATGTTGGGTTTGAGATTTAATTACTGACATAATTATAACCACCCATGAAACACTCCTATGGAAGATCATCACAGGAATACGCTATGGTACAAAACTTGACTTTGACTGCAACCATGGTAATGTGAAGCAGCTAGGCCTCAGGAACGATGCCATACTGAACACTACAAAGACCAAAGAAATTTCTATGTACGTGGCTGGGAAGAATGATGTTCTTGATGTTCATCAACTCAGAAAATAAATTATGCCTCTTCTGTATGAAATCCTATATGTAAGTTTTTAGTTGGCACCAAAAATGCCAGAGGAGAATAGGAATTGGTGGAGACATAACAAAGTAATGAGATTATTAGATCTTCACTTTTTCCCACTTTTATTTCCAGAATCGGAGGACTTGTGAACACTCTCTTGAGACATTCATTGTCTTAAAGAAGTGAATTTGGATTAATTATAAAGTTTTGTCAGTAAAATAATACTGAAATTAGAATAAAAGAAACTCAGTTTATTATGAAGTATGAGAGAAATTGTCAATAAACCAGGTTCAATAGAACAGTTGAAGAACTTGGTACTGATGTACTTGGGCATTCTAAAAATTCCTCCAGCTCTGAAAAGGTTCACATGTGAGGAATCATGCCCAACTCCCTGATAACACATCTGCATTCTGCTTAGTTTATGACCATGACATCAACAATTTAAAACAAGCACATGATTTTCCATATCAGTGTGTGCTTAAAAAGCAGTGATCTAGTGATCCTAAAATGACTAGTGTCCTAGTCATTTTAAAAATCTAATTGATCAAACTGGATACCTGTCTTGGTGTCTGCTTTAGTTCCCCTTTCAATTTGATGTCATGTGTAGACACTCTGGGAGGGAGGAAGAATTATCCTCTGAGATGATCACACCACAAATCATTCACAAATGTGTTCGGAGACACCTACTCAATACAATTAATGTCTGGAGTACATGTAAAATGTTCCTTTAATTGCTGTTGTCGGGGCCATCATTAGAGAAGAAAAAATCAGTGAGAATTAAATAATCAAATTGTTGTAAGACACATGTAGGACAGAAATAACTTCAGGGAAAGAGTGAAAATAACAAAAGGGTACATCTATTTCCTAAACATGCCTGTTCTCTAACCTTTTCATCATTGCTCAGGTTTCCAGTCCAACCTAAATCACAATGTTTTGAATGGTTCTCTGACAGTGTCTGAGAGCTCTAGACCAATGATGAAGGAGTTAAAAATATGTCATTTTAGTACATTGAGTATTTAAGTCAAACTCACTTGGAAAACAACAGGTGCAAAAAGATCACTTTGACCTTCATATTGTTTATTAAAAACAGAAAATGAAATTCACATGGGAAAGAGGCTCTTTCTATACCTACAAAGATGACATTTCCTTATCCTCAAGGATGAGAAGATGAATTTGAGATAATTGTGTATAGACCTTATTAAAATAAATCTTCTTCTACATGTATGAACATGTCATAATGAAATCTACTATTTTGTGTAATTAATGTTCTTGTTGTTGTTGTTAGGTGCCATTGAGTCGAGTCCGACTCATAGTGACCCTCATAGGGTTTTCAATGACTGACTGTTTCAGGATTGCCTTGGGAGTGGGTTGCCACGTCCTTCTCCCATGTAATTAATATACACTAGTAAAAAATTATTTTAAGCTGTCACTCATGATTGAGTTGCCTCTTCACAACTCACTACTTTTTGTCTAATCCACTGTATAAGTAACTTGCACTACTTCTTTGATTCTTCATGTGTTTATGAGGGCTTCCAAGCCATGTACGACTTGGATTATACTTTCTCTCTTGTTAATCTAAAGTCAGTTTGGAGCCAGCCAAGAGCCTAAGAGAATGGAGGTGAATTTTTTTTTTTCTTTCGTGATGATGATGATAATGAAACGTGATGCTAGTAGGTGTCTGAATTCACAAACCATGTAAGATAATGGAAGTCTGTGTTGCCAAATCTTTTGCTGTTGTTGTTTGGTGGTGCCAATAGTGTCTGATGCATAGCCACCCTCATTGGGATTTCAGTAGCTGATTGTTTTAGGTTTGCTTCCAGGGTGGGTTGCCAGGTCCTTTTCCTATTTTTTGTGGTGCTGGGGATGGAACCCAGGTCCTGAAAGAGTGCGGAGCAGCACTCTACCAACTGAACTAAAGCCCAGGTCCTTGCTAATCTTTGTTGTTGTTGTTAGGTGCCCTCGAGTTGAGTCTAACTCATAGCAACCCTCATAGGGGTTTCAATGGCCGACTGTTTCAGGATTGCCTTGGGAGTGGGTTGCCACGTCCTTCTCCCATTTTGTGTTGCTGGGAATTGAACTTGGGACCTCAGAGACTGCAGAGCAGCGCTCTACCAACTGAGCTAAATTCCGGCCCAGCTAATCTTTAGGAAGCACAATTGTTTATTTTGAAAGAATATCTATCTAGATTCATTAGCATCTTGAATACTCAAAACAAAAAGGAAAAAGAAAAAAACCTGTACTTCTGAGATAGAGAAATGTCCTATCATGTTACTGAAGTAATGTTTCTATTCCCTTTTAACATGGCAACTTCTGAGAGATAAAGAGTAACTATTTTTTTTTTTTTTGCTCTTAGAAAGTCCTTAAAAGGGATTCGTTGAAATTTAGATAAATAATGTTATATTTAAAATTGGCATAGAAATCAGGGAACTTTGAGGTCACTGAAAGGGAGACTGACTCTAAATGTTAACTAGAGCCTTTCTACATAATCTTCTTGGTTAAATGTGCTACTGACAACTAAACTTCTAACTTTTATGCTGAAGTTTAATGCCTTTTCCTTAGAATATATTATAGATATTCACTTAGCATGCCCTATGAAGAATAATGAAAGCCTACGTGATATAATTTTTTAAACTGAGAAAATTTATATTACTTGATATCACATTTGATTTCTACTATGAGTTACTGTAGCCCTTTATAAAGCTTTGAACATTTTAGGGTTTTTATTTTTATTGTTTTGACAATAACAAATTTATTTCACATCATTTCAATGTCATCCGATGGCATGTAGACGTGAATACAGAACTGGGGTAACCCACTTATATAGTTCAACATCTCCTTTGTTACAGACAGTAAACATGAAGATTTCTTCATGGAATGAAACTCTTTCATAAAATAATTGCATATTCTGCTCACGTTTTTTCTCTTCAGTGATGCTTTTGTATTGTTATTACACCTTGTTAGAGTTGTAATTAGTAGCCAGTTTCCATAGGACATAAATGCATGTCTCCTGATTTCATAAAAGCCCCTTTAGGAACTCAAAGCATATAATAACTCAGATTGGCAAAAAGAGACATACAATAATAGGAATAGCTACAAGGGTAAGAGTAGCATCTACTTGGTGCATTTCATTTGTTCAAGGCTGTGAATCACAACCAGTTGTGGAAAAGTATGATGGAATGTAGGACAGGTGTCTGTGAGTGACTTTTGCAATATTTTTTCATTTCTATTTGCATAAATAATTGAATAAACAGCCTTGTTCATAATCTGATTGAGTAAAGTGGAAGTTCTTCTGTGGGGAAAAATATCTTGTGATATATCTTCTGAACAAGAACAAAATAATGAGGGGTTGACGTTAAGATAGACCTTAAGTGGGATTGAAGATCCCAAAGAACTGACAGACCTAAAATGGAGAAGCCAAGGGGACTTTACCTAGTTTGCTCACTGAGTTTATATCCATTATAAGTGGGATTACAGGAAGAGAAAACTAACACCTACTCATATTTGGAAGACAATTTATTTGGGTTTGATCTCCTTTCTAAACAGAAAATAATTCAATAAACAATTTATTGTTGTTGGGTGCCCTTGAGTTGGGTCTGACTCAGAGTGGCCCTATTTACAACAGAATGAAACACTCTCCAACGTTGTGCCATGGCCGACACTATGTCAGGACTTCTCTGCTGCTCATGGCTGATTGTTCCAAGATTGTTTCATGAATGAGCTGCCAGGTCTTTCTCTCATTTTTGGGGTGGTGAGGATCAAATCCAGGGCCTCGGTGCAGAGTAGCACTCTACCAACTGGACTAATTCCATCCCCAACAAGAAATAGCCAAGGTGAAATTATTCTGTGAGATTCCCATACTAAAGCTGTTGAAAAGGATTTTTTTTTAAATTTACAGAATCTGGTGCAAAATGAAAATGTAGATTTTCTTGCTCAAAATTATTAAGAGTTTCAAAATGGTAACAGAGACTTAAACTAAATGAGAAAAGGTGTTGGAGGAGGAGGAGGTCTTTCTAAGATGGAGGACCTATGTAACTAATAGAAGTCTCATGCCTATGAACCTAGTCTTGCTCCTGAAGGCAGCTCTAGACTGGCCTAAGGCTGCCTGTAAATTAAGCTTGTAAGGGAGAAAACAGGAACTCTAAAGCTGAATGGAGGTGCACCTTGATTCCAATCCTGGCTCCACTACTAACTGTAAGTGTGACTTTGGACAAACTCTTTAACCCTCAAAGCCTCAGTTTCTTCGTTCAGGAAACACAGAGCACAATACGTGGACTACAATTTTCATGGTGCCTTCCTATGTTAGATAATCAGCAAATGCTAGTACTATCAAACATCACAACTCGTTGAATAGGAGTCAGCCCAAAAAGTACTTTGTATTTGAAATTCTGTTTGTTTGTTTGTTATACTTATTGATTATTGTTGTTGTTGTTGAAGAAAGTGTCTTGCTAAGTTGGCCAAGCTATCTCTGGCCTTATATTTGCTGTCCTTTTGTCTCAACCACCCGAGTCACTGGGATTACAGGTGTGCATTATAGCACCTAGTTATCCTTATTGATGCTCCACTCAAATTTAGTATGGTAATGTAGAAAAAAAAACAATTACTAATATTTTATACTTTTTAAATTTTTAAAGAAATATTGAAATCAAGTTAATAAAATCTGAGTTCATTAAATCCTATTTAACTAACATAACCTAAAGCTTAAACATAAAAAGGATTGCATTCCTGGCACAGAATCAGAGAGTATTTTGTTCTGTTGTACATGGGGTTGCTATGAGTCAGACTCAACACCTTAGAATAACTGCACTGTAGGACTATGCTATATAATGGTATATGACAACAATGCAGGGGATTGCTGGGAAAATACCATAAAGTAAATGCCTTCCCTTGGGCATCAGATTTCTCATTACCAGTGTTAGAGATGCTGGCCATTACAATTAGCAATAGCCATAGTTATAGCTAGAATTATGGTCTGATATTGACCATCAATACACAGCCAATGACCACATTCCTTCAATTCTAATAAAACATCAATTCAAACACACAAGCCATAAGTGGGTTAAGAACCTTTGTAAGGAGAGAAAAATAATTAAAACACCATCACATTAAATATATAAATGAATTTGAAGATGCAGTTTGGCTTCCAAAATATTAAAATATTTTATAGGCATGTTGGTTCTGAGGAAGCATATTGGAAGCATATTTTATTGACCTTTTGATTTTATTACAAGGTTCATTTATTTTTTGCACACTTACAGGGACATATATTTGTAAGTTTGTGTTTATATCTCCCGTATATACCATGTAGAATGCACTGATAAAATTCATTTTTCTTTTTAAGATCAGGATTATTCCTTCATTTCCATTATTCTACAAATAGTAATTGCATACCATTTATGGGTTTGGTACTATGTAAGTCACTTGGAATTTTAAAAAATGAACAAATTAAACAAAAAATTCTGCCCATATGGAGTTTACATTCTACCGGGGGAAGATTTTTAATACATGAAATGAATGAATTAAAACACAAACTTGATAATGATAAGCAATATGAGGAAATGCAAGTTTTAAAAGAAGGCAGTCTTCATATTCTCACAGTTATGATTTTAAATAGGTGGTCAATGACTATAAAACTTAGATTCCTTCCTTTGATATTCTAATATAAGGGGTGACTCATTTTTATTACGATATAAATCAAACATAATCACGATTTTTGTCTGATTGGTGTCTACTATAAATCCCTCATTACATTAGGCTTTTTGAATGAGTACAATACTAATAGATCTCAGTTCCATATTACAAATGATGGATTATTTGGTTTGAGAATAAAGAAAAATATATCTGAAGACATTAGATGATATATGTAATTAAGATCCAAACTATATGGTACAGACATAAGTGTAAGCTATATTGGAGAAGAAGATAAGCAATTCCTCACAGGTCCTGGCAGGCTCATCTCTTCTTAAAGTGAGGCACAGAGACAGGCTCTACTTGGTGTGGGTATCTGTCTCACAGAGTAAACACCGAGAACCTCGGGGGATTACTTATCTTTGATTCCCTACACCTTGCTTGGGACAGTGGAACACACAAAATAATCAATAAAGAATTATAGGATGAAAGCATGTCTCTTTCATTCCTTCAATCCATTTCTCATGGGTGGGTAGAGATTTCATAAGGAAGTGGTTCTTATTTTTAAGTAGATTATAATTATTTCTGAAAATTTTGTCATTTCTATAAGAATCTGTTCATATACTGACAAATCTATATCTACATTCTCTCAGATTACTGGGGATTCTATTCAAATTCTTCTTTAATAAAAGGAGGTTTTCTTTCAGATTTTGCTAGAGATTATATTGTTGTCTATTGAAATATGTTATGATGAATATATTATAAAGGGACAGACCTAATTTAATCTTGGAAGAAAATAACTGGTAGAAAGAATACTGAGCTGTTCTATGTTTGGGGCTAATTACATAAGCAGAGCAGTGCAGAGTCATTGTTCCAATATCCATAGCTTAAAGTCACATATTTAGTAAAAATTTCATTTTGTTTTACTGGTTCATTATCAAAAACTATTTTAAGCTCACTTATGTTGCATTTCCACATTTGAGCACTATGATCTAATTATTTGAACTATAGCTGATTGTTTTAAATTGGACACAAATTATATTTTTACCTCACATAACTCCAAATTCTCATTAAAATTCAGCCAAACTAACAATATGTTATAGCCAAAATTGTTTATATTCTCACAATTGTATTAAAAAACTCAAGTACAGTAAAAATACTATTGTGATTAGAAGAATATCATTGACTTTTACTAAACTAGAAGGTGGACTCTGTTGTTATAAGAGATGAATAACATAACTTTGGAAATAAGTAAGTTAATCATGGCTTGTAATATTTCATCTATCAGCTTTTTAAAGTATTACATGATAAAATGCATACTTTATAATGATAGGTTTATTCATTAAGCAGCATTTGCATGATTAAACAGCAAATTAGAGTAAATACTATAGATGGCTTTCTCAGGAAAACAGAACAAGGCAACCACATCATGAAAATTGTTTTTTATTTGAAATAAAAAATACTGGATTTATTTTTCCCTGAGTTAAAATAATGTATATGACTTATTGGTACATGATAGATTCCTTTTTAATCCATGCATATTCTTGGCTACTTCCTATGAGCTGTTTCTAGTTATTGTTTGCTGTAGTTCCAATCTTAACCATTTCCTAGGTTCTATGTGGCCAAGGCCTCATACCCAGCATGGTTCTATTGGGAAGTGGTGGAACCTTCAAGATGTGGAGTCCAGTAGGAGATTTTCAGGTCTTTGGAGGTGTATCCTAGAAGGGAACTCTGGACCATGGGACCCTGGTTGCTTCCTCTTCCTATCTTTTGCTACCTGGCAATGAGGTGAGTAGATTGCTCTGCCACACACAGCCACAATGATGTGCTGGCTCACCACAGGAACAAGACCAATAAAGACTACTAATCATGGCCTGAAAACTCAAAGCTGTGAGCCAAGATAAATCTTTTTCTTTTTTAATAATATGACCACATCATGAATTTATTATAGTAATGTAAAGCTGACTAACACACTGTTCTATGCTCTTGGGGTACAGCAATGTAGCCACATATAAAATGTTGAAAGTCTTTGACTTTCAGCCTATGTTCTAGTGGGAAAAACAGATAATAGGTGGGTAAATATATAAACTATGAAAATTAAATTTACAATTACTCACAATAAATTATTAAAATTGCATATAGTAATAAGTGTCATAAAGAGAAACAGGATAACAGTACAAATGAAAGAGCAGAAAAAGACAATTTAACAGAGATGATATTTTGGTAGAGACCTAAGGATACAGCTTTGCAAGATATTTAAAGATCTGAAAAAACAAAACAAAAGCAAAATTCAAACCTTACAGGAGAAAGGAAAAAAAAACAACACCCAATTCCTAAGTCAGGAAATAATTTAGTGGGTTAGAAAAGCAAGTAGGTCAGGATGCCTGGAATATAGTGTTCAGGAGGAACAAGAACTGAGACCATAGAGAAATGCAGGTACTTTCTGGAAGGCCATATAGACTATGCTAAGGAGTCTGAGATTTGATCCAAGTGTGAAAGAGAAACTGGTGAGTGTTGAATAGGATAAGGATATGTTTTTATTTATAATTTAAATACAAAGCTCCCTGTTTCCTTTAGCGCAAAGATGTCATGTGATATAGGGAAAAAAATATTCAAGAAGGAGTATTTTGAATGTTGGTCATTTCTGCATTCTAAGGAAAAGAAAGTATGTATACACACACGTTGTATACAAAGGTGTGTGTGTATACGCACACACATCTCTATGCATTTATATGATGTGTGCATGTATATATATGTGTATATATATATACACATATATACAGACACATATATACATATATGTGTTGTTGTTGTTAGGTACCGTCGAGTCATATCTGACTCATAGTGACCCTCATAGGGTTTTCAATGGCAGATTGTTTCCGGATTGCCTCGGGAGTGGGTTGCCACACCCTTCTCCCATTTTTGCAGTGCTGGGAATCGAACTCAGGACCTCAGAGACTGCAGTGCAGTGCTCTACGAACTGAACTAAATCCCAGCCCACATATAAGTGTATGTATGTATATATACAAACATACACACATATGTATACATATATGCATACATATATACATACATACATACACACATCATATAAATGCATAAATAGGGATTAAATTTCTAGATATGCCATTTAAAAAGATAAAGAATGAGAAATGCTTGCATGAGTCACTGGAGTGACTGTGCATTTATGGTTTCACTAAAGAATTGCACTGTTCAATAACAATAGCACAAAATGATGGCTACCTTTGTGCATGTCACTTGTCAGGCAGTCTATGAGAATGTTTAGGCAATTGCCCATCCTAAGTCACAGAACCTAGAGCTGAGAAAGCTGGGACTCCAACCTAGACATGTTTGCTCTTAATCACTGTGCACAAGTGGCTAATTTAGTGAAAAACACATTTGACTTAGTTTCTCTCAAAGAGTTAAAAAAGTCTAGCTGATGAAGACTTTTCCTATTCCGCTGTTTGTCCTGAAATACAAGCATGGCACCTGCTTAGCTGCAATATGCAGCAGTGAGGTGGCTTATAAAACAAATATGTCCTGCTGCAGGAGGTATGCTGGCCATTTTAAAGACAGCAAGCCAATACAACCACCGAGGACATAAATACACAAAGTGACAGCATAATTAATCCTCTGTTACACAATGAGAAATAGTAATGTTCCTTGGGAAATGGAATATAGTAGAATGAGCCTGAATTTTCCCTGAGCACAGATGTTGAGTCATCATTCGCTGAATCCTCCCTAGAGGGGACTGTAACAAATACACAGAGCCTCTCAAGGACAGCCAGGGTTGTAAATTGTAGGCTATAAAAATAATCATATAAATATTGTGCCAACATTTATAATTTATTTGTTGGACTTGCAAGTGAGAAATAGGGGTTAGCTGGCAGGTCTAATTTGAACTAGTGTTGGCAAATCCATACTGCACACTAAATCATTGCTTTCTGTATTTCATTTACCTTAGAAACATACAATATAGTTGAGACAAAGAACTTCCTTTGAACAAATGGAGTTATGGACCCAGACTTTCGTAATATGACATTATAAAGTTTTTGGAGTGTTTGTAAATTAACATTATTTCTCAACCTGCAATGAGTAAATATAAGCCCACAAAACATTGGGTGAAGTTATGAAATCGAAAAGTGACTATTGTTTAAAACATGCAAAGTTGCATGATTTGTTTTCTTACTGAAACTTACTGGTAACTCAAAATCATTAAGTGAAGAAGGACATTTGTATAAGTTTTACATTGCTATAATATATCTGAGAGAAATCATTGTGTAAAGATAAAATATTTATTTGGACTCACAGTTTGAAAGTTTCAGTCCACTGTTGATGGGCCTCATTGCTTTGGGCTCGTAGTGAAGCAGTGCATGTTTGCTAAAGCAAAAGGCAGGACAAAACCTGTTACCCCATGGCCAGGAAGGGAAAGAGAAAAAGAGAAAAAGGCCAGGGTCCCACATTCTCTTTTGAGAACATCCCCTCTCCCCACCCCTGTGACTTAAAATCTCCCATTAGGACCAAACTCTCAAGGGTTCTACCACCTCCAAATAGCAGTAAGCTGGTGACTTAAGCCTTTATCACAAGGGCTGTTGAGATTCACTCCGATCCAAACTATAGAAACATCATTGTGAGACAGTGAGGGACTGTGAAATGACTATAGCTGTTTAGTCTCAAAAGATGTTACCTGACCTCAGCTCTTCTTTAGATCATAGTGACCTTGGGCAAGTTTTGTGGTCTTTAGGACCTGCACATAGTTTCTGTGGTGTTTACGGCTTCAGACTCCTGCATATAAAGTGGGGTGTGTTAAACAAGGTAGTGTTGTTTTATGTTTAGGGTGCCTGCCATTCCCTGCTGGGCTTGGGGAAGTGGCTGGTAAACTTTCTAGCCTCTGTGTACTTCAGTTTCTCCATCTCGTCAATGGAGCTAATAATTACCTCTGAAAGTTTTTTGAGGGAAAACCTTTTGGAAATGTGATGCATGCCAAGTACTGAATGCTATGCATTGGAGAACTTGGTAGCATTGTACATCTGCTACAGTTCCTCACAGATGTTAAAACCTTGGCAATATTTTTTAATAAAAAGAGTAGGTATAGTCAGACGTTCCACTGTATTGTTTTTGGCTTTCTTGTTTAGAATTACAGTTTGCTGTATTTTATAGATTTATAAAGCCTAATGATATGAGTAAGGCACAAAAATAGCTGTGTCTTCCTGATATCAAGTAAGCACACATGGAAATATTAGAGGGCCACCCTGTGTGATGTACAAGCTTTTGCGAAACAGAAAATATGTGGCAATGCTACTCTCTAAGCAAAGAGACAAAGTGGTGAAAGTATGCTGTGTACTTGGAGAACTGTATGAATTGGTGGATGGCTAAATGAAAAGATGGGTTAATGAATGAGAGATGAGGGCAGCAGAAGAGATAAGAAGTGAGATTAAGTTGTCATTTTAAGCAATAAAAGCTTTCTGGAATATGGTGCCAAGTAAACTAAATATATTTTTCAGGGCTTGGGATGTAGCTCAATAGTAGAATGCTTGTCTAGCATGTGTGAGGCCCTGAGTTTGATTGCAGCACTGCTAGAAAAAAATAATTTATTTCACTTTTGAAGAAACAGTTCAATAAGTTTGAATACAAAATAAAAGGTCAGCAAGGAAACATATTTCATTTTGGACTATCAATAATCATCCCTAAAATGGTTCAATCCAGGGATGGTTTATTTCTTTATATCTCACTTATGCTATATATTATGCCCCCTAACTTGTAAATGCCTGCAGCTGTAGCCCTGTGGCATCCGATCCCGTCAGATCTTGGAAGCTAAGCAGGGTCAGGCCTGGTTAGTACCTGGATGGGAGACCACCTGGGAACACCAGAAGCTGTAGGCTTGGGAGAAGGACCTGGCAACCCCCTCCCCCCAAAAATCAATCTGCCAGTGAAAACCCTATGAACAGCAGAGAAGCACTGACAGTAGTGTTTTCCCTGTTGTACAGAGGGTCGCTATGAGTCAGATACCGACTCGATGGCACCTAACAACAACAACAACAACTTCTAAATACAAAGCTCATAAGGGGCTGACCAACTACTTTGTTTCATAACCTGATGAGAGACGTTCAAAGAACATCACTCTAGCAGAGATATTTGAGATGAAGTGAATGGATTGGAAGGGAGAGGAGATACCTACAGGAAACAATTCCATCAGCTCAGTGGAAATGTCTCAGCAAATATTAGAACCCCACTGGAAATACAATAAAATAGATGGTGTGTGTGTGTTAGGGGAGGAGTAGGTTCATATTGTGCAATCTAGTAGGAATACGTTTCCTCATTTTCTCTTAGTTTTATTGCAAAACTGATACTTAAAGTAAGGTGTGTTTCACCATCTCTGATGTAATTTACAGTTGAATTATGGTAGAGGAGGGTAAGATCGCCAAATTACTAAAAGAAAATCTTCAAAGTTGAGCATCCAGAATATGTATTATGGTTTTAATATACCAGAACTCTTTCAACTGGTTTTCTATTTGTGAGGGAAAAAATTGCCCTGAATAATCCTGTAATATATACTAACATAATAGATCATTAGTCCCATAGACTAATCCCTAAAATACTCGTTGTTGTTGTTGTTCTTAAGTGCCCTTGAGTCAGCTCCAACTCATAGCGATCCTCATGGGGTTTTCCATGGCTGATTTTCTCGGGATTGTTTCGGAAGTGGGTTGCCAGATCCTTCCTTTGTTTTTGTGGTGCTGGGGATTGAACTCAGGGCTTGCATGCTCAGAATGGCACTCTACCAACTGAGCTAAACCCTAGCCCCCCACACCAAAATACTTAACAGATTATAAAAAACAAAGTCTTCCCATTTCAAATGATTATAAATTATATGAAATTTCAGCTTCAGGACATATAGTTTAGGAATATTTTTCCCTAGATCCTTTATACTCTGATTAGAAAATCCTACTGGCAAATTAACAACAGAACGTTAGAGAAGTTTACAAAAGTTTAAACATAAGTTTGTCTGTTTTTATCCTACTCTTTAATCTCTCTTGTGAATATATTAGATTAACTTGCATTTTTAAAATCTCATTACAAAGTTTTGAAACAGGAAATTGCTTCTACTATGAAAGATCAATGTGCTCTTGACTCCAGTATTTTCACAATGGTTTATCTGTACTGATGGAGATCGGGGATATGAGAATGAATTTGAGTTCTCTAACAGGCTTTGCAAAAAAGAAAGTCATTCAGCAGAAAAACCACAGTAATTATGAATTCTTAAACTTAATGGTGCTTATCCAATTGCCCAAAGAAGCAAAACCCTCAGGTTCATACATACTTTTGTCGTAAAATTATCTTTTTGAGGAGAAAATGGACAGAAAGGGGTTTATAATATCAATATTAATATATTTAATTTAGAAAAACTTATATCACACCACACCCTGTAATTAGAAACAGGAAAAGAAAAACCAAAAAACAAACAACACTTAGAGATTTCCTTCAAAATATAAGCAAAACATTTCAAACTGGAATTATTCCAAAGACATAAGCTGAGGATTTGTCATTTTATTTCATCTGAGACAGAAATAGCATGAGATGAACTGGGTAAATTTGATTCTTCTTTTAGCAGAACCACCACTGCCTCTTCTAAAATAAATGCCATGATATGGCCAAGTCTGTGTCTTCTGTCTAAACCTCTTAGGGTCCCTTTCATCATCATCCTGTTGCCTAGATTATTATCCTTAACCTTTTCCTCCCTCTTTGGACACTTTCATTCATTTTCCGTATTCAACACTGAGCTGGTAAGCTCTGTTTCAAGCTGTGCCCTACATTCTCCCTAGAAGTTCCCCAGGCCACTCAAATGTCATATGCTTGAAGTTTAACAATCATGTGCCTGGCCTCCAATAACGCTTGATTTCTAGCACAGCCTTTCATCACTCTTGAACACTTTCTAAACAAATTATAGGTCAAAACACAAAAAAACAAATCAGGAAAGACTTTGAAACGAACAAAAATTAAAATATAGCATAACAATTTGCAGAGTATAGCAAAGTCAGTGAATAAAGGACAAGGCATAAATACTTAGAATAGATGAAAGGCTCAATCAATGATGTAAGATCTCAACTTAAAAAACTTAAGACAAAAGGGAAAATTAAACCCAAGCATAAGAGCAAATTAAACCCCATAAGCAGAAGGATTATAATTGGTGAAGTCAAATAACTCCTTGAAAGGTCAATAAAATGGACAAACCACTAGCCCAGCTAATAAAAGAAAAAATTAGAAGGTAAAAATTATTAGTATTAGAAGAATTAAAAAGGGACACAGGGACAAATTCCACAGATATAATAAAAATAATTAGTGATTACAAGAATAATTTTATGCCAATCGATTTAAGAACTTTTGATAAAATAGACAAACTATTTGCAAGCACAAACTATAAAAATTCATCCAAGAAGTTAACTTTATAATTAAACATCTTCTCACAAGACTGATAATAATACCACTTGATCACAAATCCTTTTATTTCTATTCTACATATGATCGAGTTGCAAGTAAAAATGAAACTTCAAGAATTCTGATAATTGTTTTGCTTCATCTTAAAACCTAGGAGCCCACATTACACAGTAATTTGAGACCATTATTACCCCATAACAAAACCAAAGAAATTACAAGAAACAAAAATTATAAATATCCTTCATAAGCACAAATGTAAAAATATTTAATAATATTTTAGCAAATTGAATATAGAAACATATGAAAAATGTACAAAATTATATCCAAGTAGGATTTATTCATGGAATGACTATAATTCATCATAGCAAAATACCAAAGAAAGTCATGATCTTCTGAATAGACGGAGAAAAAAATATCAAAACACAGCACACATTCATGATGAAAATTCCCAGTGCACTAGAAATAGAAAGGGATTTTATCAACCTAATAATGGACATCTAAAAACCTATAGGTAGCATCATGCTAAGATCATGACCAAAGTAAGAAAGGCCACAATTGCTGTCACCACTGCCTCTGGCACTGAAGTGAAAACAAGGAATAACATTAAGAAGGAACAACAACAAAAAAAAAATAGAAAGAACAAACTACTAACATATATACTAATATCAAAAGCATTATGCTAATTAAAACACGTCAGGAACAAAAAACTCCATATGCATGATGCTATTAATACAGGACATTTAAGAAATGTAAAACTATAGAAAGTAAGGAAGTGATTTTGAAGGGGAGGGAATAAGAGTAGTGTTTGTCTATTGTTAAACAAAAATTATAAGAAGCCACTGTTTGGAATTATACTCCTGCATGGGGCTCAACAGACCAGACCAAACCAAAACTGAGTCACTTATGCTACTCATACATAATCAAACTAAAACTTCAAGGAAACAAATAAATGCCAATACATGCCGGCTTTTTATATCTCATAACAACAAATTCCAGTCTACTTTGACCTGGTATTAACCAATCAGCTTTATTTATATTATTTTGTTTCCTTACAAAACCTACTGTTCCACAATTGATCAGTGGGAGATCTTACTGGATATTTATTATATTATATTGCAAAGGCTGCACCAATTTAGGAATTGTGAATTAAAAGTAATTATACCTATAACAACATTTGTAGCAATTTTCTCCTTATAAAGACAAAACTGTATAAAAGACAAAGAAACATCTCAGGGTAATGAAGTTGTTCTATAGAATTAGAATTAGAGCAGTATCTTATTCATTTACTAAAACATATCAAATTGTACAACTGAAACTGGTGAATTTGTGTAAGTTATGTGTCAAAGATATTTCAGAGTTAGAAATTTTCTAAAGATAATTAATTGGATTTATTTATTAAAAGATCAATATACTATAGAAAAATATCAATATAATATTGGAGGGCTTCATCTGGTCATTGATTTTGCCTTATTCATTTTAGACAGTTTAGATTTCAAGCATATATATATATATATATATATATATATATATATATATATGAAAAGGTATACTGGAGCTTTTATTAATAACAATACTTTTATATTTAACATAAATATTTATCTAGTAAGTATTATTCATGAAAATGCTGGTATACTCCAACATCCTAGACAGCTCAGCTAATAGAATTCCTGAAGTGTTATATCATTCTACTATCTTTTATTATGTGAACTTTAGCTGGGCAGATAAAAATATGTTATTTTCTTACACAGAGTATACTTACAGTATAAAATGGTAACCTCTGAAAGAGACTATATTTCATACTATTTCTGATTATTTAGTGGGTATTCCCCAGATTATGGTGAAATATTTTATTAGTTGTTACAGCCAGTGCAATACAACCTAACTTATCTTTCATCTGACCTTAAGTATAAATGAAAAACAATAATTTCAAGGTTACAGTGAGAATAACCAAGGCCAATTGAAATAGAGGCTTTAAGTCTTTTCCAATTTATATTCTGAACAAAGCTAAAGTAAGAAAAGAGAGGAATTAGAATTATCATTTTTGTTGTTAAGTTACATTTAATAGTAGAGACCACTTTTATGTTATTTTTTATTTTTGTTTTTGAGGGGAAAAAATGAACTCATTCAGAATAGAGGTCAAACCTTTAGCAATGAATGTGTTAAAGTATCAAATCATAAGTGTATAGCAATACTATCTTAAATACAGTAACTAATATTTTACATAAAGGTGAATTTATTTCCTTACTAAAACATTTTCAGACATCTTCTCTTATTGGAGATAATATGGAAAAAAAATAGACACACAACTTCCCCAGATTTCTTTTAAGGGTTATGAGATTAAAGTTAAACTATAAATTCTTACTTAAAATTATAAACTGGCAATTATCAAATTTGAAGTAAGAAATAACTGTCAATGTAGGT